>JAUELF010266659.1:0-11070 GCA_031471495.1 Clinocardium nuttallii | reverse complement strand
GTATGGTAATAGCCATGCGAGGAAATGGCATTCATTTCAACACATATGCTAATTGGGATCATGATCCTAAATAACAACTGCGTTTACCCTTTCCCTGATATAGACGCTTTCTGACGCCTCTGCAGCAGACGGCTTTTTGAAAACATAATGACAAAAGAAAAAATGGACCAAAACGTGCACTTTCTCCTTTTGACACAATGTTTCCAAATTTTTGTCGTAGGTTATCCATTCAATTAAAGAGATTTTCTATGTTTTTGTCAAAGGGTTAAAGAGATAACATAATATATTGAAAACTAAGTGAACAGTTACCAGATAAGTTCAAGTGAGTCAGATTTTCCGTGGCAATCATCACGTGACTTATCGCCTGCGACGCACGTAGACCCAGATTATTGTTGGCAAGATTCTGGAAGTAAGACAGAGAAATCAAAATAGTTTAATATTCCTGATTTATGTGAACTATAATTTGAAGGTGTGTATATACATACATTGCTGGGAATTGATGGTAATTGTGATGCAAGTATCTTTATCAAAAACCAACATTATGGTATAACCGAAAAACAGACATTGGCGGCACATACAAAAGAGCTTTAAAAATAGACAAGGTGTAAGTTTCGCGTTCTGAAACCCTTATTCGAACCTTAAACCCTATGTTGTGGGTACTCAAAAGAATCGTCTCATTGATAATTTGTTTGAAAATAAAAAATATATTTGTGTGGAAAACCCAGTTTACTACTCATTGCCAAGACCTCTGATATACATACGAACCAGATGGAATATTGTAATGTTTTCCAGCATCATTTCAGCAACGTGATGTATTCCATCATCTCTTACATCGGTGCCGTCTAGGTTCAGTCGTTCCACTCTCAGGTTATCCTGGAATGTCACATTAAACTAAACAAGTCTTACAGTGGTACAGTGATAGAGCCTCGGCCTCAAAAGGTACCAAAGGACCCGGATTCGAATCCCGTGATAAGCGGGTACTGCATTAGAGAAGTATTCACACAAATGGCACGAGTATTGGTTATGTCTCCAGGAAGAAGACGTCGAGCGAGATTAATATAAATTATTTTAACTTTTTTCGCAATTGATGTCAAACAATTACGTTTAAACTACATGTAATGTAATAAGAAACAATCAGGAATCTACATTGGTAACAATTATCATACTAACTAAACATATACACTTGCTTATTTACCGAACAGTCATATGTAATACATGGATAGACAATACCTATCAGATAACAGGCAATACTCCAGTAACGATCAATGTCTTCTTCCAAATTCGTTATACAGTTTCAGACTCGGCAATAGGATCGTTAAGCGCGCATCAAATTTCATTCGATTATCAAACAAAAATAGAAAGATATATCATACCTTTAAAGCACGACACAATGGTGGTATTGCATTCGGACCAAGTGATCTGTTCCTTAGTGAGAGAGACCTCTCCGCCAAGCCTTTAAGTATTTGTTTTTGTGGGGATGTGTGTAGTCTCTTACACTGCTGGCGGTAAACCCATCTACAGATGTTCATGTCTTCTTTTGGTGCTAGATCTGCTACGTGATGTTAGATGAAATGAAATACCATTATTACTAATAATATTATTATTATAACCATTATTCATATAACTTGTATCATCATCATCATCATCATCATCGTCATTATCATTATTATTATCATCAGTAGTATCAACAGCAGCAGCAGCAGCAGCATCATCTCTATCATTATCACCATCGTCACCTCCGCATCACCATTATTACTAGAATTAATAGTATTAATACTTTGGAGGCAAAGTAACCAAAAAACATACGTCCTATTGATAAATTGTATTTCAGTAAAGTCACGAAGTACTATAGTCTACTTGGTTTGTGTAAAGCTGAAAATATGTCTT
This sequence comes from Clinocardium nuttallii, assembly GCA_031471495.1. Classification (NCBI taxonomy): domain Eukaryota; kingdom Metazoa; phylum Mollusca; class Bivalvia; order Cardiida; family Cardiidae; genus Clinocardium; species Clinocardium nuttallii. The sequence continues at coordinate 9,183 of JAUELF010266659.1, read as the reverse complement.
CTACAAAACAGACTTGATATCAAATATTGTAAAAAAAAAATACACAGTTTAAAGTAAACTTAGAGTGAAAGCAAAGGATGTGTGCCATTATTTTCTATAAAAGAATTATAATACCTTTTCCAAAGTCCTTTTTAATTTCTATATCAGTATCGTACGCTTCGCTGTCCGAGATGGAAACAGAAAACGGGGAAAAGTCTGAGTCAACACTTCTAGTGTCTACGTCAGTTATGACGTCACATAACGATAATGGCGTTATGGATCTGTAACTATTCAGTCGTTGTCTTCTTATTTCTTGCGCAGTTGCCACAGTAACCGTGGATACAATTCCATTTTCCCTTTCGTAAGTCGTCGTTGACGGGAAATCGTTGATTATTCCCCTTTCACCTTCTGTTTGTGATTCCAGACCTCTTATTTCATTGTCAACCAGTATCTCCTCAGATTTTTGAAAATAGTTATCCTTCGAATGTATGGTGACATGTTCATGTGTTGCCTGAGTATCAAACAAAGCAGGCCTTATAGGTGGTAGTGGCTCCACGGGTTTAGCTATCAGATTGTTACCGACGTATACATCTTTATTGTCACTTTGCAGTGTTGGTTTTGTCAAATTGTTGACCCTCAGTGTAAGAATATTATCATCAATTGCGATATCATCCGTTTTTATTCCATTTATTATCTCTCGTGTTGGACCAACTGTTGTCGGTCTGTTGACATCAACGTCTCCGAGCAAATTCTTCTTTCTGAAACGAGCATCCCCGGACTTACTGATGATACAATGTGGTTGAACATCTAGAAACCTACGAGTGTTTGACGTGTCAGCGTGTGTAGGAGATAAGTGCACAGTTTTAGCCGAGTGAAGTATTAAAGGTGAATCGTATACAGAATCCGTCGACGAGTTGTACTCATTATCCGTCAGAACACTGTTATCCGTGTCGATGCTTTTAAACCAATGTGTATTCAAGTTGTTGCCAAGGAGGCTTGGTTTCCTAATTTGGTTTTGTCTTTGTACCAACTGTTTTGGTTTAACAATCCCTTCACTATCTATTCCAAAGTAATGTTTTGAAAATGGAGAAATCATGCTTGATGAGTTTTGTCGAATAGGAGCCTGCAGAGGAACCGTTTTCTTGAATGCCATTGTTCAAACACTAAATGACAAATGGACGTTACAAAAACGATATATATGCACTGTCTCAATCTAAATCGGATTCCTGATGTTCCTTTGTTATTAGCAATTTAATTTTATAAGTTATTGTCCAGTTAAACATCATGTAAAATGCTGAAATCGTTAGTAATCATGACACTTTTAACGATTTACCTAAAATATAATTTTCAACAAAATAGAACCGAATCATACGAAAACAATCCTTCAGGGTTTCCCTACCAGATATGTAAGATCAGTTCGCATCACCGCACACTCTGATCACGATCTTCACTGTTCGTCGTCTAGTAGAGCAATCATTCCTAATGTTATTCGTGAACATATATAACCTTACCAAAATATAAAACTATGCAATTTAGAGTAATTGCAATTACTTCCAACATTTCCGATTATTAAGTATTTGTCCCTCTCGCGTTGCTCAAAACCTCAATTCGCATAACCGCTCTTTGGTTGTATTGAGTATCTTTCTCGGGAGTGGATGATCCAAACAATATTCCCTGTCGGGTCATACCAAAGACTATATAAATGATAGTTATGGCTTCCATCCTTAGTGGCCAGGGTTGTGGATCTAGCATTAATCATGCCGGTGGAACTGGTAAATCACCCCTGGTACGTTGATTGATTGAGTGTTAGGTGTTTTACGTCGCTTTCTACAAGTTTACAGTTACATCACGACGTTTCATAGGTAATCTACCAGTACTATTCTGGTCCATTTAAACTGACACCAGCCAGTCAATCGTAATGCTAACCCCGCAACCCTTGACGCAAAGGAGGGCAGCAATAACTACAATTTGTAAAGGCTATGGTATGACCCGACCGAGGATTGAACCACTACACCACCGATGCGGTACGTGCGTCGTGTTGTATATAAAATGTATATTGAAGTGGCGTAAAACACCATTCAAACAAACAAATCAATTGATACCGGACTTGATAAGATAAAACATGGTCTGAAACAGATTATCAAAACCGGTGTCCGATATTAACAATGTGCTCCTTTTTTACAACACAATGTCTTGTTTAATTTTGAACAAGTCTACCTAACTTATACTTCAGCTTAAGAAACTCACATGCTACTAACATTATTTTTTAATTATAACGGAAATGTCACAACATGAGTTTGGTTCTCATAAGTAAATTGATTCTGAACGGAAAATGAAAGATACATATATCATGCATGTCCGTTTGTTATTTGTTTGCTGTTTAACGTCACTTTCAACATTTGTTCAGTTATATCACGGCGTTTCCTTGTGTAGTTTCCAGTATAAGTTGTCTATTTATCCTAACAGCAGCGCGTCAGTCGAAATGTTAACCCCATGCTCCTGGGCACCAAGTAGGGAAGCCTATTAAATAAGACGCGACACCACCGCATTTAATTAACACTTTTATAAACAAAAACGCGACACCACCGCATTTAATTAACACTTTTATAAACAAAAACGCGACACCACCGCATTTAATTAACACTTTCTCAAATACGCCATCTAGAATTTATTTGGAAAAACTCTTAAGTTGATGGTATAATTACCGGAAAGAGACAATTTAGTTCAAGGGTGGAAAACAACGTTACTCCAACTTTCACCAACTCACTTGACATTCCGATTTAACAGCAAATGTCAGAAGTATACTTTTTCTATAAGTTTCTCTTAGGATTTGACAATATTTTAAAAAGCAACACACTAAACTGGGAAATAAATGAACATTTGATATAATATCAGATAAATACAACGCAGAGCAGTTTAATAAATCCAAACGCCTCTAACAACCACGAGATACACAATTTCCATTTAAAGAATGGATTGGTGAAACACAAAGCAAAACAAACGTGTTTAATTAGTTCTTTTATGTATGATATTCAATATGTGTTTTAGCAACATAAAATGGCATAGTGATGAATACTGCTCCATGAATGGGAACTAGTTAATAATGTATCATGTTTTTGTTATATTGACTGACGGTGATCAGGGAAAAACGGCCGGGGTTTCGGTTTACCTTCAATTCATCGACAGATAATACACTCTTATGTTTTTGGCCGCTTCCAGAGATTTAAGGTGTTGTTGCTTCCATGTTGGGTATCACATGAATGTGTTGAGAAGTGAATGAGATGGGCTACACTTTAGGTTTTCATCAGGGGTTGTATCTATTGCGATTGTATACCTAGACGGACAGTGAAGACTCCTGTTGAGAATGTAGGTTTGCACATGTTCATCTTAATCTTTACTCTATATACATGCAATGAAAGTCGCTACTCGCCAAGCAAAGCTCATTTATTTCAATGTAAACAGTAATTAGTAAGACGACAAACAGTTTAAAATGTTACCAACAGTTTTAGTTTTTATTAAGTTCGTGTATTTTGACTATTTATTCTACAGTATGTTCTGCAGCGTCTGCATACCGCAACTCTCTACACATTGTGAAATAATGGACATTATATCTTAGTACGGGGCTTGTTCACGTGTATGCAGTATTTCTGTGTGACAGGGCAATAAGAAAATGAAGTTTATAAACTGTCATATATATTCGTGCAGACTGTGATGCAAGAGCTAACCAAGCACTATATAAGCTAGGCAGTTTCAATCTAGTAATCTAGTCGTCCCGCTATGCTATCACACTGTATATTAAATACTTTATGAAACTAGAAGCTGTGTTTGACTACTACTATGCTACAACATTGTGGAAATTTCCACACGACTTCAGATGTTTTCATAAATTTGGCATAGTGACTTAGTTTCTGAACTGGCATGCCCCATTTCAGAAATAACGCTAAATATCTTTAAGTCAAAATTTCTAACAAAGCTTCATTATTCTTTCGTCCAAACACTGCCTCCTGGGTGCCAATTTCATGTTAAATTTGGACTACCAATCTAGTTTTAATCAGACATGACTTATATAAAGTCCGGCTATCTATCACGAAGACAAACATTCTGACAAACTTTCATTAGTTTAGAATCAAATTGCAGCATCCACAGTGTTTACAAAAGTAGTTCTCATATTTCACAACGAGACCTGGTATTTGACTCAACATCAACCATAATTCAAAGATGCCATTGAAATCACAAAGACAAACATTATGGCTTACTTTCATCATGCTCAAGGCACACATGAGGTATGTGGATGTTAAGATAGAATCATTCCTATGAAATAACGTCAAAATGTGCGCTTTTGAGAAAATTACAATGGGATTAAATTGATTGTTTGATGTTTTACGACGCTTTCAACAATATTTCAGTTATACCACGGCGTTTCCTGGATAAGTTACCAGTAATACTGGTCCATTTATTATGACACCAGCTAATCAGTCGTTATGCAAACCCCTCAACCTTGAGCACCAAGGAAGGCAGAGGAAGGCAGACACTTCTGCCATTGTTAAGGTCTTTGATGTGGCCCGTACAATGGTATTAAAGAATCGCCCTTACTTCTGTGTTTGAAGTGTAAACTCAACAGCTGAATGTGGGGAGTCAAATGTCCTACGTAATTATATCAATTCTATACATCTACCATGAAATCTTAGATAACAAATGAAAACTTCGCTAGAATAATTAAACAAGATTATTTCTAATTGATAGAAAGTACACATATTCTTTTACCTTTTGCTAAAATTTCAAGAAAAGCTATTGAACCGATTTAAGGTAAATCAGAATGCCGTTTTACCGTATATAAGCATGACAGTGGATGTATTTAGCGTAACTTGACCTTGAGCTCTTTGGCACAGTTCAGATTTATAAGAAAATTAATAAGTACAATTTGAATGAAAAAGAAATAAGAAAAAATATAAATAAAAGTAAAAGATATTCAAATGTGTACATCCTACAATATGCCGAGAGAAACAATGACAACTAAACTAAATGTCAATGTATATATCAAATGTCTAAGCCTAGATTGTCGCAAATCAATATATCACGCCCTGGGGGAGTCCAAGACACCTGTATCACGTGGTCGTGTTTATTCCGTCATTCATAATATGAACCGTCCCGCGAGAAAACCAACATTATTGACTCTACGTTAAGTTTCGACCCGGATCAGCCTAAGCCTACCGCGTAGGCTAACCCGGACAGATACTTTCGCCTCCTGTGGATATTTTGTTTCAGGAATCATTACTATATACCCGTATACCCGTAAGACGGATTGTGTCGGCCCGGATTAGCCTGGGTATCTTGGGTATCTTGGGTGGATACATTACGAAGAATCCATAATGTTGGTTTTCTCGAGGGACGACTCAATTATCATATTACAGGATGTTCACTCCGCCGGACTCGGATATGCGGTGAAAGGTTGATTATACACTTGGATGTATTTGTCCTCTAGAAATCGTATAACATTTTTTTGTTGTGATGATTTTCCCGCGAATATATCCAGTATACGACTTCCGATGCGTCGGATATTTGTGATTTCACAGTTTCCTCCTATTTGAACTGCAATTTTACTAGAGTATATTTTGTTCTGTGTAAACTGTTCCTGTTGTTTTCCCCTGTATACATATATGAAAATACGAGTGTTTGCGCTTATCCTTTTTTTTAAAATACATTGTCAGCATTCAAATATGGGATATATGATTTTACACTAGATAATTTGTATCTACTAAAATAGTTCCGCCAATGGTGTATATGATTGCTAGATTAAAATAATTAAGTTGGCCATTTTAATAGTATGAGTTGTTGTAGAATTACAACTCCTTTTGTTACCCTTCGTTCAACAGAATATTAAAAGAAACATGTCAGCATCCCCGTTCGATACACAGCTACTTAACATTTGATATTGCTTTGATATTTATTCGGATGCGCGTTTCCTCAACTCCTTATTTCATTGTATCTGCATACAATGTTTTATAAGTTTAGCTGTGATCATTGCCGTCTGTCAACCCCTCTTGTGCGCATTTCTACTCTTTTCGTCACAGTGTTATCATATTTTGTATGAGTATTTGTATCAACATACCCAGTTTCATAAGTATATATATGATTATTGGACGTATATAGTACGTTCTGGTATGATACAGTGGCCGGGTTTCCCGTCTATACACCCGCTATGTTATCATATTTGGTATGAGTATTTATAAGTAGGAAAGTAGGAAGTAGAGTCGCATTTTAGAATGGAAACAATCGCCGTTTTACTTTTGGAATTATATACCCCTGTTCAAATAAAGTAATAACTGTTGTATTCTTTGTGCGCATCATATAACCTCAGTAACTATTCTCATTTTAAGTCCTATAATACACGGTAGGGTCGTTTGCCAGGAAAATTGAGATAATTTCATAAAAATTGGCAGCTGTGTTGGTAATTATGAACGTGTGATTTGCACAATAGACCATTTATTGCTTGGTTTTACAGTTATTTTCTTTCTTTTTATTTTAAATTAATACCTGTTTTTTAAAGTATATAAACTTTAATTCACTTGCTAAACTTAGTTGAAATATTGAAATCTGATTTCTGCTATATTGTCATTGCAATTACAGATCTCAGGGAAGTAGCTTAGCAATAATCAATGTGTAGGCCTTCTCGAAAAGATGAGAAAATGTACATTGCGGAATCTGCGTAAAGTATCGACCCGGATCAGCCTAAGCATGCCACACAGGCGTACCCTGATAGACACTTTTCGCCTCTTGTGGATTTTCTGTTTCCGTATTCACTACTCTATACATCAATCCCCCTAAGACGGAATGTGTCGGCCGGATCAGTCTGCGTGGACAGCGCAGGCTGATCCGGTCTATACATTACGCAGATGCATTTTGAGAATAAATGTGTAGGCACGTGCCTACAGTGCCTAAAGGGAGCTACCCCTCTTGATCTTGCCTACCAGAAGAAAAAAAACCTGAAGTTCCACAGAGCATTCCGAATAATTATATTCAACTATTTCCGAGGATTAATTTTTTCGGTCAGAATGAAATTTATCCTTATAATTATAATCTTCTTTTCTATTGATATGATAAACTATCATGTCATTAGTTCAGCAGCAGTAACACATTTTCACGTGGCATTGTATATCATCATATATAACAGTATTAGCCCTTTCCCACTTTAAGACGTTTTCTGAAGCCTCTGCAGCAGACGGCTTTTGAAAACAATGTAAAGAAGGACAAAATAATGCTCGTGACTTAGAATATTGTTACAGTGCCTTCCTCGGAGATTAAACAAAGACACATTTGTCTTTGTATTAAACATCTTTGTGTTTCGATGTATGGATGTTGCGCGCAGTATTCTAATGCAACATTTGGATAACTACATGTGGATTAGATAAGTGTAACTTTGTTAGCTGAAAGTATAATTTCGTGATCTTTGCCACCTGTCTTCTTATCTGCCTTAAGTGTGTTGCTCTTATCTCAATTAATCTTAAATGACGTTAGTTTTATCGGATACAGAGGTTGTTTGAAATTGGTACTTTTACGATATTACTTCGTTGCCGCATCTTAACACGCAATCTTTTATAGTAACTGAACACACAAACAAGACGTCGCTGGATAGAAAGGAAAGGTAAAAAGCAGACAGATTTTCCGAAATGTAAAATGGTATCTTTCAGAACGCGTTATAATACATACACATTTGGGAGTATTTTTTCAGAGGAACTTTATTAGGTCCCCTCAACCCCCCACCCCCCACCCCACCACACACACACACACACACAAACACTTAAACATACAACAGACAACAACAGATAACAGAACAATTTCGAGGCAGAACAGTCAAGGATCATCTGCTCAAATAAAGATTGAATTACTACCGTTTTATTAAAGTCGTTGTTCAATAATTCTCTCAGCTTGAAACAAACAAAATGCGAAAAATATCCATTAATGATTCATCGGAACTGGAGTAACGCTATAGAGTTGTAATTCCAACTTATAACGTGATGTCAGTAGACCTATTTCGCAATACCGTAATAAATAACCAGCTATCGGGTCCACGGTCATAAAACCGCGCCGAGAAACAGGAGGTCTTAATCCTCATTTAACCCTCTCCCAAATGCAACCCACGACTCTGAAATTGACCCTACAACCGATTTTGACTTCTAAGGGTACCAGCTATAAACTTCTGTTGAAGATAATATTTGGACTGTGTTATACGACAAAGAGTCTTACAGTATCGTTTGAAATGTCCATACGACCATACGTCTGTAGCAGACGGCTTTGGAAAAGACTACTAAAAAAATGGAAAATATTTATAATTGTAGGTATAATTACTGTAAAAAATAAATTGAAAACATTGTGGCAAAAGGAGGAATTGCTAGTTTTGAGCAATGCCACGATGTTTTCAAAAGTCAACTGCTACATATGCGTGAAGATGCGTCTATAGTTGGGAAAGGGTTAACGCACATTAACACTTTCCCACATACAACAAATCTGTAGCAGACGACTTTGAAATCATGTAGGCAATACTGTGGGAAAAAAATATAAAAATCAAAGTAAAAATAGTGAATAGAATAAACAAAATATGACAAAAGGCGTCCGTATCTAAATATACACGCCTGGCAAAGGTTGCATATGCTTCTTTGACTTTAAGAGGCTGCGCATCCTGACAATGATAAGGAACACTACTCATTAAATAAATTAACAACGAACATGTCTGTGTATGGCATGACAAGTCAGCCAGCAGGAAGGACTTTGCTAACGATGTGGAAGGATACCCTCTAAATAAGCGGCAAGTCAGTCAGTGGGAAGGACTTTGACAACGGTGTGGCTACCCTCTAAATGAGCGACAAGTCAGCCAGTCGGAAGGACTTTGATAATGATGTGGCTACCCTCTAAGTAAGTGACAAGTCAGCCATCTGGAGAGATTTTGATAACGGTGTATCTACCCTCTAAGTAAGTGACAAGTCAGCCAGTCGGAAGGACTTTGATAATGATGTATCTACCCTCTAAGTAAGTGACAAGTCAGCCATCTGGAGAGATTTTGATAATGGTGTATCTACCCTCTAAGTAAGTGACAAGTCAGCCATCTGGAGAGACTTTGATAATGGTGTATCTACCCTCTAAGTAAGTGACAAGTCAGCCATCTGGAGAGATTTTGATAACGGTGTATCTACCCTCTAAGTAAGTGAC
>JAUELF010266648.1:0-11070 GCA_031471495.1 Clinocardium nuttallii | reverse complement strand
TTGGTCTAAATGTAACATTACCTTCTATAGAACCACACTGGTAACGTAGCCATTATCATCATTTCTCTTGGTCTAAAAGTAACATTACTTTCTATAGAACTACAATGGTAACGTAGCCATTATCATTATTTCTCTTGGTCTAAATGTATCATTACTTTCTATAGAACCACAATGGTAGCTTTGTCATTATCATTATTTCTCTTGGTCTAAATGTAACATTACCTTCTATAGAACCACACTGGTAACGTAGCCATTATCATCATTTCTCTTGGTCTAAATGTAACATTACTTTCTATAGAACCACACTGGTAACGTAGCCATTGTCATTATATCTCTTGGTCTAAATGTATCATTACTTTCTATAGAACCACAATGGTAACGTAGCCATTATCATTATATCTCTTGGTCTAAATGTAACATTACTTTCTATAGAACCACAATGGTAGCTGTGTCATTATCATTATTTCTGTTGGTCTAAATGTGACACTTCTTACTATATAAAAACAATGGGAGCTTTGTCATTATCATTATTTCTGTTGGTCTAAATGTGACACTTCTTACTATATAAAAACAATGTAAGCTTTGTCATTATCATTATTTCTGTTGGTCTAAATGTAACACTTCTTACTATAGAAACACAATGCAAGCTTTGTCATTATCATTATTTCTCTTAGTCTAAATGTAACATGTGTTAAATACATAACTAGTGTGCCACCGAACCCCGGTAGCTCAGTAGGTAGCAACGTCAATAGACGAATTGTAAGTTCGAACCCCAGCTCCCGACGTTTGATAAAAGTCAAGCGACAACCGTCATTCGTCTTCTAACACTGCTCGTATAGTCTATATTGGGAAGCAGCTAGTTGCTTGGATATATTATTGTGTAGATTAAAGGTGTAAGAAAGCTAGGAAAAACATGGGTAGCAGAACTGGCAGCCGTGATATGACTGGGAACATGTTGAAAAGGGCATTTCATCCTCATTCATTCAAAGCTATTTTGATACCAGGTAAGATTTGCACTGCACTTATAAAATGAGTATGCTGAATCGAAAAATGGAATACGTTGTCAACGAAATTAATAATGATTGAAACCCTATCCCACACATATTATGACGCATCTGCAACAGACGACGTTTTTAGCCCTTTCCCTCATGCAACAATTCCGCAGCAGACGACTTTGAACTTATTTTGTCAAAACATAGAAAATCTCTATAGTTAAATGGTTACCTAAGACTAAAAGTGGAAAACATTGTGACAAAAGAAGAAATTGCACGTTTTGTGCAATTTCTTCTTTTGCCACTATGTTTTCAAAGAGCCGTCTGCTGCAGAGCGTCAGAAAGCGTTTCTCATTGTGTCACTTTTTTCAACTCTTCTATAATCAAACATTCATTCATAGAATCTCTCATAAGTATGTCTATATCTTAACACATAGAATCTCTCATAAGTATGTATATATCTTAACACATAGAATCTCTCATAAGTATGTCTATATCTTAACAAAGTCGTCTGCAGCAAATTGTTTGTAACTGAGAAACAGTAAATGGGGTTCTTCCTATTTTAAAAAATACAGACGGAATAATAAATGTAAATTGACACTTTTGTATAGTCTTCAAATATATGGTGTTCACCCTAGTTGTACTATACACGAATAGAGCTGACTTAACAAAACTTTCTCACATGTAGGCGCATTGTGATGCCCCTGCGGCATAATACTTTTGGAGAGAGGTTTGCAATAAGAGAAACTTACTCATAAAGATTAATTTCTCCATTAATGTTTTCAAAGTCGACTGTTGCAAATTTGTTGTATGTGGGAAAGGGGGGTTAACACACCCAACACAACGAGATAACACTCAATTGTACCTTTACATACATAAGACAATTTAAAAGTGGCGTACTTTCGAACCTTTACTTTTAAACAAAAAGTAAGTAAATCGTCAAACAATATATATATACTCACGCATATGGTGAATAAATCGTTTACATGATATAGTTTTAGCGTCGTCTGCTTTGAAAATATCACAGGAATAAAAATTCAACATTATCGGCAATAAAGGAAGTGTTATTTTAGCAAAGTATTGAATAAGGAGTCGTTGTTCGCTAGGATCAACTTATCTGCTGTAAATGCGTCTAATGCAGTTTGTATTGAGAAAGGTATTAAGTTCATCACCTCCTTAAGGAATCATTTAACAATATATCAGAATTCAAAATACGCGAAAAATAGTTTATGTTTTAATGCACATATTATGTTGTGTTTAATGTTCTTAACCCTTTCCCACCTATTGACGCTTTTTGACGCATCTGCAGCAGACGACTTTTGAAAACATCGTGACGAAAGGTGAAATTGCCCAAAACGAGCAATTTCTCTTTTTGCCACAATGTTTTCAACTTTTCTCAGTATTTATACCTACAATTATAGATATTTTCCATATTTTTAAATAGACATGTTCAAAGTCATCAGCTGCAGATTTGCTGTATGCAGGAATGGGTTAAAATCGATACATGAACAGGCAAGACGACCAGAATTTTACATTGTTCACTAAATATTTAGTATTGTTTAAAAATTAAGTAATTAATACTCTAATCAATATGCAAAATGTGATTTATGGGATAGAACATTGAATTGAATCATACAGCAAACATATATCTCGTCATATAAAACATATTTATACATGAACTGAAGCAAATTTAGAACAAGTTGTAGATATAAACTCACGTGTACGTTAAAAGTGCCCTTCCCTGTCTGTGGTTTTACCGTTATTGTATTAACGTTATTCGATCTTGAAACAACTACTCTTTTCACACTGCTTTGTCTGTTATAACGTTTATGCCGGTTCAATTCGAATCCCAGTGTCTGCTACATTTAAATATAACATTCCAACTAATTGAACAACATCTCGTTATTAAAACTGCTACTTTAAGGTTTACCAGAGTTTTAATAGCTTTCTTAACACGTACACACCATTAAAGATATGTATTTTGTACACACAAACTACGTCAATCTAACATTACGAAATGTCTAAATAAACAAAATTTTCCTTCTCTTTTGTTCCATACATAGCCTTATTTCCCTCGCTTTTAAGTTTATTTTCATAAGTGTCTTATGGACTAACGCATCACAATGCCCCGTGTTGTCATTAAGGATCAAAAGTTGTGGGTAGCTTTTGAGAGAGGTATATAAATGCTTTTTTTCCACATTTCATTATATTTACACATACTGAATAAAGACTAGAAAATTGTAAAGGTGATTTTTAAAGCTAGGGTATAGAAAAACCCTTACCGACATTCTGCCACGTCCGTATTATAATATATAACTATAATAAGAACATGTGCGTGAACAAAGGGTACATATTGGGTTTTGTTAACAGTATACATATCACAGATCAGCATATGTACCCACACAGTCTGACCTCTCAAGACTTTACCTTTTACATATTTCGTACACAAGCTTGTTAGTCAACTTGTGTAGATTCTGATCAGACTCAGCAGGTGTACAATATGATCTGTACCTATACTGTTCAGAAATGCAAGCAGCCTGTGCCTTTTCTCATGCACTGGCCCGTACAATAAATTCGTCGGTTTGATAGAGGTGTTTCAAATGCTAGATTATCTCCATATACTAACTGGCCATGTACATATAATGTCATTTACAATGTTTGATTTCCAAAGCTTTGCTATTCGGCCCTCGATCTAGGTCTTACTCGAGACTCTTTTTGCCTTATATGGTCTTATTTACTCCGTTTCAGTTTAGCTTTTTTTCTGACCGACTGTTATAAGCTAGTTGATACAAGAAAAAAAATCTCGTTTGGTAATAATCATTTTTATTTTGCTTGAACTTAGAAGTATGCCCATGGACCTGATTTGCGATATTTAGAAGTCGTCTGATTCAACCCTACAACAAATACCACGATTACATATAGCTTGACACTGTTGACCAAGGGATGAAAACACAGCGTAAGAGAGAAGAATCACCTTGCTTTTTTAATGACTGTCGGACTAGACTCGCAGAAAGTTATTATATCATTAAAATCAGCCCAAAGTATTTCGGTAAACGTATATTAGATCTGACGACATCGCATACAAGGTCGTCAATCATTGACCTTTTACACTTTTAAAACTTTTAAAATTGTGTTCAATGCGATCGCAAGATACAACCAACGCTTGATTCTCTCGGCAATTAACGGTTCTCCATCTCGTTTTTGGACTATATCCCCTGTTGTTACATACCGATATTGAAGGCGACAATTTAATTGGCTTACACAAAGGTCAATTTGGAGTCGACCGCAATTAGACAGACATCATATCTGTATATGCGAGTGAACACAGTTTTGGTCTGTTTTTTTTATGAGATTCACAAATCTCCATCAGGCGACGGAGAGAGTGAGTAAGAACACATTGGTATGTCATATCAAAACATTTTCAGGGAAATTTGGCCCGTATTATCCATTATATTTTTCAGACATATGCAAGCTTGAACTGTAAATTATATGAAATCTATTTGTCCGGCGGGTTCAAACAAGTTTAGGGAAAACGAAAATACAGACAACTATTCGAAGTCGGCTATTATTTTGTTCTCGCAATTGTTGTCTAGCTGCAAATACTATAGAGTATAATGGAATTAAGCGTCCTGTCGAAATTCGTTCCCAGACCATATGTGTACGTATACAATGTTGGAACCTAACACATATAACCGGTATAACTGAGCCAAGATCTTATATAAGCCATCGTTTTAACCACATTTGTTATGATGAGAACACTTTAGAATTCCCAAGGAAGACGGGTGTGTCTCGTCCTGTGGAACCCAGCCTATCAAACACTGTGTGATGCGGATAACAGACAACTTGTTAAGTCTTGATATTCTCGGTAAAATACTGAAGTTCTGACCAGTAGTAACACGGTTATAATACAGAAACTCCGCTTTTTGATTCAAGTGGACAGTCTATTACCATTTCCAACTGCGTGGATACGACAGTCAAACGATGTGCATACATCATATGCTTTTAAATTGCTTTGATGATTGTAAATTTTCGTATTTACTCCATGATTCCGTTTCTCATTAACTTCTAGATGTATACATGTTATTGCTTGCAACAAACATATGTATATATGCCGGTAAGCGATATTGAACTTGAACTTTAGCTACACCAGTGAGATTTTAGGTCAGGCTTAAATGAGAGTGGTTGACCAATTGCATGGACACTGTAGGTCAAGTTTAGTCTGCACATACATGAAGTCTATCCTGATCCGGTTTTACGAAACTACTTAAGCATGTACTCAGCTGTGGACATGTTTGTGCCTTATTGTGTTCACATCTAGAACGATTGAAAGTTCCTAAATATTTAAGTTAAACTTTAAAGTTGTTACTTTGTGCAATTGGTAATAAATTGATACTTATGTAGACTCACGATTGCAACTGTACAATTACAATACAACACTAGTCTTTAAAATCTATTGGAAACCCGTTTATTTCTATTTAATATTTTAAAGTATCTCACTTACCTCGATTATAACAGAACCAATTATCTTGAAGATATATCTGTTTCTTCAATGTACCACTGATTGTTCTATGTCCAAATGATGATTGTTCTGGAAATTCTCAAAGCACGTGATCGTGTTAATGGCCGTCATCTCCGTCTGCTGCCCTGCACGTAGGAGAGACATATGTCGTCTGCGACTCGTAGGGAGGCAGTGAACCGGTTAATTCACGCCAAATCTCGCCAATAGAACGCGAGAACTTGGGTATTCAGCAACAATCCTTTGTACAAACGTTCTTGCATAGATCTACCCGGTTATGTTTGCTTAACAAAGTATTCCTGTTTGTTTTCTTTACTCTATGTATAACGCCGCTTTTAGAGCGTTCCATTTGTTGTATACAAAGCAATCCTAAAACCACCCCCTATTGAAAGAGTAGAGTTAGCACTTGGACAAAAGCGGAGTCCTTCATCAAATATTAAATTTCGATTATTCGATTTTTTACCTGAAAATTACAAAGGTTCAACGTAGCCTCGGGTATTTTATAAAGTTATATACACCCTATTCCTTTATATTTTCAAAAAACCACCCCAACAACCGTGAATATCCCGTTATACACGGTTAATTCTTACCAACAGCGGGTGACTTTAAAAACATAAAAGCAGAAAGGTTGACAATCTCATATATTAGTTAAAGTTAATTGGTCTACACAGTTAAAACATTGTAGTAAAATGAGCAATTCTTCGTCATGAACAACTTCACTCTTTGTCACAACCGTTTCAGACGTCGAAAGTCATTTGCACGTTAGAAATATAGTAGCAAAGACTTAGATCAACACATGCATTCACACATTCGGATCAGTGTTTATCGTATACTGGCACAATTAATGGACGTTGTCCCATCCGAAGAACCAAACTAGGCATACTTATCTATGAGCCGATTCTTGAAAAACCTTATAATTCATTAATTCTTAGTGTTTCCATGTATTCATTTGTGTTCCTTTTCACATAATATTTGCAAATGGAACAGGTGTCTGGACAATGGTTCTATCTCGAAATGAGCCATCCCACGAGAAAACCAACAGTGTGGACTCTGCTTTATGTATCGAACCGGATCAGCCTAAGCATACCGCTTAGACAGACAATTTTCGCCTCCTG
Organism: Clinocardium nuttallii; assembly: GCA_031471495.1. Classification (NCBI taxonomy): domain Eukaryota; kingdom Metazoa; phylum Mollusca; class Bivalvia; order Cardiida; family Cardiidae; genus Clinocardium; species Clinocardium nuttallii. The sequence goes on along the minus strand of JAUELF010266648.1, from coordinate 4,447 downwards.
TGATTTTCTGTTTTAGGAATCATTTCTCTATACCTCTTTCCTTCTGCGCAGGCTGATCTGGGTCGATACATTACGCAGATACCATAATGTTCGTTTTCTCGTGGGACGGCTTAAATAAGTGTTGCGTGATTGTATTATTGGTAAGGAAGTATGGGAACTATTAAAAGCTCTAAATTATTTCTAAAAAAGTTGTATAGATGACAAATCTTAAGTATTTATATGAAAAAAACAACCCCATTGAATTCTTTATATGCTTTACTAACTAATACACTCGTCAAAGTCGGCCATTAATCACTATCGAAGTTTGTCAGATTATTGTCTTTCCTTGCCATTCGGTGCGTTTGATTTATGCAAAGTATTTTCATAAAAATAATAAATGATCATCAGAAACAGTATTTATAAATAAGCTTATTCTAAACGCAGATACTGTAGTTCTTACAAATGTGTAAATTTACAGTTCTGTGTGAGGTATGTTGGTTATTATTATTATTATAACAATGTTCTAATCGAACAATGGTTCACGATTATAATGCATTACCAGTTCAAGGAGGTGTCGAATTCTTAGATATACAACATTATTGCGCAAATTGTATAATTCATGGACAATTACTGATATTCAAGTCAAATAATATGCGCATGTTCAATTTCTTAGTGTTTTCTCATATTGATCGCCGTTTATCTTTTTTAAAGATTTATCTTGTAATTAATATGTTTACTATTATCATAAAATACTTCTTCATAGGTTATTTGGATAATGTAACAAATAGCGCTGGCTGAGAACACCTAAGATATCTGATCCGATTATCAGTGGGGTCTTCAATGAGATCATAGTAATGCAAGTATTGTCAACGACCCAGTAGAACAATTCATATGCATTAGTATAAAATAACCGTCTCGCGAGAAAATCAACATTATGGCATCTTCATAATATATCGACCAGATCAGCCTGCGCTGTCCGCGAAAAATGATCCGGTCGACACATTCCTCCTCAGGGGGATAGAGGTATAGAGTACTCATTTCTGAAACAAAAAATCCACAGGAGGCGAACCGTGTCTGTCTGGGTTAGCCTGCGCGGCATGCTCAGGCTGACCAGGGTCGACACTTTACGCAGAGTCCATAATGTTGGTTTTCACGCGAGACGGCTCAAATGAAAATGTAGATTCATTATATGTTCAAGAGTGAAATATGGTTATGATAATTAGAATTTGATTAAATGTTAATCAGCTGGTTTTGATTATTTTTCCAAAACGTATATAGATTTATTTTTTCATTGTTTTCTTTTTTGAATGTAACCTTTTACAGATATAGATGACGTTGGATTATATTGCAGCAGGCAATTTAGTTTGAACACATCGTGGAAAAAGAAAAATGTTTACCAATATATGTTAAATAACATTAATACAGATCAACAAATGCATGGGTTGAAACTAATGCAGTGGACGAACTCATAGACGAATAACACTGAAACAAATTAAAATGTGAAGAGAGTAGATTAAAACCCTTTCCCCCATATAGACGCTTTCTGACGCCTCTGCAGTAGACGGTTTTTTGAAAACATAGTGACAAAAGAAGAAATTGCACAAAACTTGCAATTTCTCCTTTTGACACAATGTTTTCAACTTTTAGTCATAGGTTATCCATTCCCATACTCTCTCTTTTCACCACAATGTTTTCAATTCTAAGGTTTTTACACAGTATGCTGGCCTAAAATGTTATCAAAGTCATCTGCTGCAGCATTGTTGTATGTGGGAAAAGGTCATACCTTTTAAGATGTTTCGATTTAGCTCGCTCTGTTGTGACATTTTTTGAAGAAGTGACTCTCTCCCAGGAGAGGAATAGAAGCTGTTGATGTTGTTGCTGTTGATATCATTATCCTCTTGATATGAACCTCCAACACTCCTTGATGACACAGCACTGTCCATCTCATTGTTGGTAGAAGAAGTCTTTTTCTTTTCGGCTTGAAATGGAACTCCAGCACACCTCAAGGACACATTACTAGTTTTAACACCTCTTAAACTATTTCCAACTTCCTCGTTTCGACTATCAGATTGTCTGATTCCATCCCCAATAGTTTTTAAAAGAGATGCTGGCTCAGCTTCAGGGGGCGGGGCAGCCATAGATATTATCTTCTTTCTTTTTCTCTTCTGGGCCCCCAATCTACTGGGGAGTGGTGGCGGAGGGGGCGGTGTCAATCCCAGAGAAGCTCTTGGTGGACAGGGAGGTGGTCCAGTGTGTATTGGAGAAAGAGGCGACATTCCAAAAGTATCCCCTCCTCGGGGAGGTGGAGGAGGAGGGGGAGGTGTCATTCTCTGGAATAAATTTTGGGGATAGGGGGCTGCTGCTCGCATTCCATGGGGTTGAGGGATTCCAAAAATAGCATATCTTGGGGGAAGTGTCATTCCTGCACCTCTTGGGGGAAGTGGAGTGTCAGATGTCATTCCATAAGCAACCCCTCCTGCGGGAGGTGGAGGAGGCATTCCAAAACCACCCCGTCCTGGGGGAGGTGGAGGTGTCATTCCAAAACCAACCCCTCCTGTGGGAGGTGGAGGTGTCATTCCATAAGCAACCCCTCCTTGGGGAGGTGGAGGTGTCATTCCAAAAGCACTATAAGATTGAGTGTCCATACAAGTCCGCGCTTGTGGGGAAAAGGAATCTTGTACAGGAGTTGGTGTTGTATCACCTACAGATTTAGAATTCAGATGTTGACCATCAAACACAGGCAAAGATACTAATTTGTTTGCAATGTATTGTTGTTGATGTACCTGTGGTGCTGCAAAACCAAAAGACATGCCAGATGTGGTATCATGCGTCTCCATTGGATGACTTAGTAAGTTTATATCAGAAGAACAAAGCTTTGCTTTGGGTTTTGCTTTGAAAAAACTTCTTGATTGAAAAGACAGTTCTTCACTTTTATCCACAAGATCATCGAGACGCTCTCCCCTATCAAGAGTTTGAGTAATATTTTCAGCCATTAACTGTTGAACTTCCTGAACTTGTTTCATAATAGGAGCATTGAACTTTCCTGCTTTCTTTTTCTGTTGATAAAGATAAAATCATGAGTAGTGCTCAAGGCAAACAAACCTTACTGTAACTATGACAATAGCAGATCAAGATTTTTATCATTTACCTGCACATTTTCTGCTCAAATACATGTAGATTTTAAAGTACAATTATAAAACAACAGATTAACCCTTTCCCTCATATAGACGCTTTCTGACGCCTCTGCAGCAGACAGCTTTTTGAAAACATAATGACAACAGAAGAAATTGCACAAAATGTGCAATTTCTCTATTTGACACAATGTTTTCCACTTTTTGTCATAGGTTATCCATTTAATTAAAGAGATTTTCTGTTTTTTGACAAAATATGTTGTATGTTGGAGAGGGGGTTAAAACTCCATATGTTACAAAGATGGAACCAAATATGATGTCACATTATTCCAAAGGCTGTATTGGGACTTTTTACTAGGTCAAACATAAAACTAAATATTATTCCAAAGGCTGTAGTGGGTGGTCAATTACATGTCATCAATAAATTTTGTCTAATGTGTAAAGTGTGTCATTTTGTTACTGAAATTTGTATTATTTTGCTTTTTTTTTGTCTTAAACCTTTCCCACATACAACAAATCTGCAGCAGACGATTTTTAAAACAGTGACAAAAACCTGAAAAATCACCATAATAGATAGCTTAATTGTTTAATAAAGTTGAAAACATTGTGGCCAATGGGAAAATTGCTCATCATGAGCAATTTCACCTTTGGCCAGATGTTTTCAAAAGTTGTCTGCTGCTATTGCATTCAAATGTGTCTGCAGGTGGGAAAAGGTGAAAAGTTATACTAGGCTGTAGCAGTAGCTCGGTTAGTATTGTACTACTTGAAGCATAGGAAAATTGACATCATATATATTGAACAACGCTCATTCTGGTATAACACAAGTTTCTACTGACATTATTTTGTAATTGACATTGTTTATCAGAAGTTTCTTAAAACCGTCTGCGACTAATTGGTGAACAGTGTAGTTAGTGCCAGATCACACTTCACTGATGCGCACCTTGGATCTACACTGGCTACAAATGTCTTGGACCTTTGGGACAGATTGCATGCCCTCCTTTCCAGGACCTTTGAAACAGATTGCATGCCCTCTATCCAATGGACCTCTGAGACAGATTGCAAGCCCTCCTTCTCATGGACCTTTCAGACATATTGCATGCCCTCTACCCCATTGGCATTTGAATTAGGTTGCATTCCCATTCTTCTTGTGGACATTTGAGACAGATTGCATGCCCTCCTTCTCATTGGCCTTTAACACAGATTACATGCCCTCTTCCCTATGGACCTTTGAGACAGATTACATGTCTTCCTTCTCAAGGGTGGAATCCGCTGTGGTCGAGTGGTTAGCGTCGGGGATTTCGAAACAGGCTGTCCCTGGTTCGATCCCCAGTCGCGGC
>JAUELF010266637.1:0-11070 GCA_031471495.1 Clinocardium nuttallii | reverse complement strand
CTGATTTTGCACCGATACGTGACCGGTTTTTCAAGGCTCAAAGTATGCGTCAGCTCTTTGAGTCTGTCAAACCTGAAACTTTATTTGAATGCCTTAGGGAAATTCATATTTTTAATAAGATATAATTATTTTTAAAATCGTGCTTTTACACATTCATAACTTTTTACTTATCTCTTTTTATTTTTTCCAAGATATTATTTATATTTTTGTTAAGTATTACATAGTAATGTTTGGCTCAGTTGCCTTTGTCATATTTTACATAAATTTGCATACTGTTTTATATTAATGTTAAGTATCTTATAATTCAGATTATTTAATAAACTCGTTGTTTATGTTTCTTTTTTAATAAGTTCATCCTTTCTGTTTTAAGCGCCCAAAATTACCTTAGTTGTCGACGGGCCTTAAAACTCCATTCATTCATTCCCTTTATGTTCACATAGGATTTTGCAACAGATATATTATTTTAATGTTCGGAAAAGGGTTAAATGAAAGCCGTCTTCCATAATACAGTCAAAGCAAATTCTGTGTGTTCAACCTTTTCCTTCTTGCAGATGCAATTTGAAGCATCTTTTAAAAGCCGACATTTTAGGAAATCATTGTTGGAAAAGGATAAAATGTTCACTATTACTATTTTCTCTTTTTGCAACTCAATAAAATAATCCATTATTGTTTATGGTGATGTTTACTAGTTTTGCCTGCCTGGATCTTTCAAAGTCATGTAAATCTTTTATGGATCAGGTTTTTGTCACATTGTTTTCATTGTTGTCGTCTGCTGCATAATTGTTGTATTTGGGAAAGGGTTTATGTTTGCTGCAAAATTAAATATACCTTCACCCAGCACCCATCAAGACAAACTGAAGTGGGAAATACTAAGTTGGTACTTAAAGAAAACTTTCTTTTTCTACTTACAGATGTCCACTGGTGATTTCAAATAAAGGATATCTGTAGAAACGTGTTGGTTGTTGGTTGTTTTGAGTAAATAAAAAACAAAATTCATTTCAAGTACAATGAATAGTTTTTATTACATGTATAACTATATATGCAGTAGTAATAAAAACAATAAGTAATAAATACATCTTACTATGTTACATATGGTATGTACAAGTACATATGGTATGTACTTATGTACATATGGTATGTACTTGTATGTACATATGGTATGTACTTGTATGTACATATGGACAGTGATTTGCTGAAATCTGGAGTATGGCTCCTCATAAGCCACTTACCCTTTCCCACATGTAGATGCATTTTTATGCCTTTGCAGCAGATGACTCTTGAAAACATTGTGGCACAAGGAGAAATCATGATGAGCAAATCTCCTTTTGCAACAATGCTTTCAACTCTTGTTCAACTTCCCTTATAGAGATTTCCATATGTTTGCCAGATGTTTTCAAAGTTGTCTGCTACCAATTAGTTGAGTGGGGGAAAGAAATTAGAGTATTTAAATTTACAATAACTGGGTAGGCAGGGTTCTTATTATAACATTTTCCCTCATACAACAATTCTGTAGCAGACGACTTAGAACATTTTTTGTCAAAAAATAGAAAATCTCTCTAATTGAATGGATAACATATGACTAAAAGTGAAAAACATTCTGGCAAAAAGAAAAATTGCTTGTTTTGAGCAATTTCTTCTTTTGTTACTATGTTTTCAATAAGCTGTCTGCTACAGAGGCGTTAGAAAGTGTCTATGCCACAGATTAAATGATGTCTTTACAGTAGATGACTTTCTAAAAGCATTGTAGAAAGGAAGAACAAATTCTGCAGCAGACAACATTTAAAATTATTGTGACAAAAGGAGTCATTGCGCAACAAAAAAGCCAATTTCTCCTTTTGCCATAATGTTTTCCTCTGATATATCAGGGAATGGGTTGAAGGGCTTATTATGCTCTCTAATCTACACTATGAATGGCAAAAATAGTCCAAATATTCTATTTAAATTCAAATAAGCAATTATCAAAAATAAAGTACATGTAGCTCTGTGTTTCTGTATGAGTTGATATGTCTGTATACAATTAGTATATAGGATATATTGGTATGTTGCTATCATGGTTTTGGCATGGAGTGTACACTGTTTTCAATTTAACCCTTTCCCTCATTTAGATGCTTTCTGACGCCTCTTCAGCAGATAATTCTTTGAAAACATAGTGACAAAAGAAGAAATTGCACAAAACGTGCAATTTCTCCTTTTGCCACAATGTTTTCAACTTTTAGTCATAGGTTATCAATTTAATTATATAGATTTTCTATGTTTTGACAAAATATCTTCAATGTCGTCTGCTGCAGAATTGTCGTAGGGAAAGGGTTAAAGGGGATGAACTCCAGAAAAAAGGTATTGAACTACTAGAATAAAAATTCTGCGATAAAATAAGAGAAATAGTTTCACTTTCCAGTACCATAAACATCTAAATATTGATCGTTTATGTTCATTGTTTACTTGGTAGACATAACCTGTAACAAATTGTGTGAACATTCACATGACTTTCATTTGACAGTTGTTCAACATTTACTGCAAGAATAGTTTTGAAATACTTATTTCTTACTTTGTTGTCACTATAAGCAATATTTGCAGAAGATTCAACATTTCAAAACTTTGAACACCATCTGGAGTTCAGCACCTTTAAGAGTGATCTTTCTTGCAGTGTTTCCTTTTCGGATAATGCCAATGCAAATATCTTTCTTTCCATAAACAAGTTTATTGAACCTAAAAGTTTTGACTGTAGCTAATATCTTTATTGATAACACAAAGCCCTCTCTGGGAGTGGGAGTGTCATACGACAATACTAGTTTGGTTTCCAGTCTTAAGTCGTTTATTAAAAGCAGAGACATCAAATAATATTATTTAGGTCTCTGATAAAAGTGATAATAAATAAACACTCATGAAATATCCTCTATATTTTCACATTGATCCAAGCCTTCTCATATGTACTATCGTCTCTATATCTTTTCCATTGTCTTACCATATATATAACTAAAGAAACATGCTGAAATCATTACCAGCTTGCTTAGCTGTATTCTCTAACTATCATATTTATCTCTCGGACTCATTTTACTGTTATGTTTTTCTTCGAAATTATAATCCTCTTTGACTGCAATGACTTGTTCAATGTAGTGGATAGAATTACAATAATCTTTAAGCTTTCAGATCAATTCACATAATTTGATATTTGTTTGTTATGACATATAATGGGTATATTAAATGTTAACTCATTCGCTAGAAAAACAAAGCAGATTCAGGTGAGACAAATCGTAATGAGTTTTCTCTCCCGAAATATGCATTGTTTGACCTAAGCCATTCAAGTAAATAAAATGTGCTGTTAGGTAAAAAAAAATGGAGTTGTCAAATTTTCAACTGACTTTTAACTAAAATTGACCTCAAACATGCAAGGGTCCCAAATTTACCTCTAAAAACCGAATCAAATTTGTATTACTATGTCAAAATTCCCATGCTACGTGTTCAGTTTCGACTGATCTGTGAATTCATGTGAACACACAGCGTTAATGCTTCATTTTCTTTAGTATATTTGTTCAATAAGAAAGAATTTCCTTAAAGCCTTTTCTCAAGATGTTCTATCAAAATTCTGAACCGCTATCAGACTAGCAGACCGGTTGTAAACCCGTCAATCAATTCTTCTTTAATAATGATCAGACTCTTTCCAGTTTTCTGTCCGGCCGCGCCAAATGACAGAGCAATTTATGAGCTAAATCCCAGAAAATCTCCAACGGGACGAGATTTACGTCCTAAGCAGCTATTTCCCGGGTGAATTTAGTGCGCGACTATTTTCGGTAATTCTTTATTATCTGCAACAGTGTGTTTCTCCGAAGACTATTGGCGTGAACAATAGCAGATCTAAGTTGGAAAATAATGGGTTGAGGGGACACTTGCCTAGAATTCCTTTTACTCGACCCAGTTGTGAAGCGATTTTATCATTGATTTTTTTTCTATTTAATTTAAACCCTTCATTTCCCTTTTTAATTCTACAGCGGACGACTTTGAAAATATCCAGAAAGAAATAAGGAAAACTCTCTATAAATCAATATATAACTAATGAATAAACCACATTTGACAATTGGAGAAATTGCTCATTATGAGCAATTTTTACGTTTGTCACAATGTTTTCAAAGATCGTTGAAAGAATCATGGACACGCGTCAAGTTTTAAGTTTCAAGTTGATTTATTTGGCATACAAATTTATATTATACTGCCGTAAACATCGTTATATGATGGTAAAGCAAATGAACACCCATATACATCGACGAGAAAAACACTTGGCCAGATGGCAAAGCCAACACTTTAACATACACCAAACAAACAAAGCGTATAGAGAAAATAAAATAAAGCTTATCTATGTGACCAGTGTAGACTTTGCACAGACTGATCTATAGGTATACACTGTTAAAAAAAAGCAAACTTGAATATACCCTTTACCGTGGACTAGTTCATTGATTATTTAACCCTTTCCCTCATACGAAAATTCTGCAGCAGACGACTTTGAACATATCAAAACATGGAAAATCTCCATAATTGAATGGATAACCTATGACTAAAAGTGAAAACATTATGACAAAAGGAGAAATTGAACGTTTTGTGCAATTTCTACAATGTAGACCAAGATCATAATTTACGAAGGTGTAGAATAATCTTGGTCTTCTCTAGTGGTAATTATAGTTAAATCCCATAGTAGACAGGTTACGAAATGAGGTTTAAAATTGCATTCTTGAACCGGAAAAAGTAGTTCACAAAATATCTGATTGGTGTGTGAGCGTTGCTAATAGATAGATACAAGATACTCATTCATTAAATGACAAATATCTCATACCTTTCGCATATGTTACCCTCAAACATATCGGAAAGTTCTTTAATCATTTCGTAATCAGCCATTTCTCCTTTGTCAACATATATTTCTAACAGGAGAAATTATAAACGTATTAAGAGCACCACCAACGTTCACCACGACCTTATTTCTTGTCGCTACTGGATGACGCTATGGAGAGGATGCTACTATACATGTTAACAATCGGACAGTGAAGACTTTGGTGATACTTTACGTAGGCACAGGATCACCATAGCAGATGCAACACAAACCTTAAATCGACAGATTTGATATAACGTCAGGACGCTGTTTGATTGATTGATTGATTGATTGATTGGGGTTTAATGCCATTTTCAACAATGTGTCAGCTATATCACGGCGGCCAGTTCACCTACCCAATTATTTCCTTGTTTTCTCACACCATTTCCCCCTCAACAGTCTTTCCAAGCGACTGGCTACTTTTCCACATAGACTGTTAGCCATTTTAGAAGACGAATGTTGAATTGACGGTTCGAACTCACAACCCCTGTAATTATAGCACACGTTGCTGCAGACTGAACTACCGGGGCTCGAGAAGAACTGTTAGATCCGCCACTTGACGAATAACCGTCCAAGACATGCAGCGTTATGAACGCAACAACTCATTTATATGTGCCAGACCCCCATGTCCCCGTGTCATGCGTGCTTGTATTAGTCCCAGGGTGTTATTTATGTCTCTAATAACCTCTTGAAGGAATGCACTTAATGTTTCCTCCATACCGGGATGATAGTGTTAGCGTCAGAACAGTTCCGGAAATATAACAAGTAATCAGGTTCTTTTAATATGTTCATTTTTCAAAAACATTCGTTTTTAGTTTCAAATATAGATAGATATATCTACATGTATATATACGCATATTGTCACAAGATAACTGCTTATATATATAATGTTAAAATTATTTTACTCGTTTTAGATAAGTTTAAAATTAATAATTTAAAAAAAAAACCGAGACATAAACACCTACGCTTTGCTAAACACCTGATACATGTAGTTAGAGTTCGCGAAAGTGTAGCCCTATCTAGCGTCGTTATCTGCATTCACGTTTCCCCAAGTCAAACGAAATCTTTCATTTTGAACCAATTCCAACGAAAATTATCTTCCAACATTTGCACAAACTTCAGAGAAAACCGTGGACTTGCATCAATTGTGATTTGTGCTTTACACCGCTTTCAACAATACTTCAGTTATTTCATTGATTGATGCTTTACTGGCAACGCTTTTAACAATGCTTTAGCTATATCACGGCGTTTCCTTGGTATGTTACATTTGCTTATGGCCCACATCAACTATAGTGAATCGTAATGCTAACTCCGCAACTCTCAGCGCCAAGGAGGGCAGCAATTACAAACATTTCTAAAGTATTTGATATGACCCGGCCGGGGATCGAACTCACGAACTCCCGCACCCGAGGCGGACGCTCTACCACTACACCTCCAAGGCGGTACATCTAGTTCGAATCAACATTTGAGAATAGTTCAACGTAAAGGATAATTACATGCGTACCATATTCAACGAAAACTGGGTATCCGGAACCAGTTGAAACTGCGCGTATAAGCATGTTGATTGGGATCTTTACCGATCACAAATTCCGTTATAATTGTAGTCCTACTATAACATCAGATAATGGGAAATCACTCCTCACTTGATATGTTTTCTGAAGGACGTGATTATGTCCCTTGATAAATGAAACGGATTACAATGAATGTGAATTTTTTCAACAACAGAAACAGAACAGAATTTAATTTACGTATACATATACATGTATCTTGTTACATACAAGACATATTAACATATATTTAACATCATCTGATAAACAATTCATATATTATAAACACTTGTGTTATCTTTTGACAATTTAAGAGAAGAATGAACAGACATTTTAAATTTCATAAATATAGTTTTCTTTTATTATGAGCTGTAGATAACCGCCAAAAATTAAACCTTTCGCTACCAAAGGCAGTTAAAGGCTTTTGAAAACAATGCAGATTCGTAACGAGCTTTCTCACCTGAAATATGCACTGATTGCCACTTTACCAGTGAGTTTTACCAACATTCCTGTTAGATGAAATATTGAGTGGTCCAATTTTCAACAGAGAAGAGTGAAAGCGTTTAGTCTGCGTTTCCGCACAAACTAATCGAGTTCTTCCCTGATCGTCAATTTTCGTCGAAGCGTCGTACAAGTCGATACATCAGCGTAAAACATCCGACATGTCCGTTTGCGATTCAATTGAAGAACATACCGCCTTCTCATTATTTTAATCCGTTTGATATGCTATTGTTTATATTCCATTTTCATTCAATTGTAACAGTTATTGTATTTGGGATTATTATTTATGTATTACATTTACATGCATATATTAAGAAAAAGGAGATACCAAAGATATACACATATCAGGTTTCGCTTTTTGAATAGAATATGTACATTGAATCTTGTACAATTGTGAAGTATTTTAGATAAGCAGATTAAATTTGTAACTGAATGAGGCGATTCTAAATATACGTCGATTGTTTCTACTAATGGACGACATTATTCTTCCAAAAGTACAGCAGTAAAGTCATTATTGTTCCAAACAGTACAGTCAGTATTGTTCCCCAACAGTACAGTCATTATTGTTACAAACAGTACAGCAGTACAGTCAATATTGTTCCAAACAGTATAGCAGTACAGTCATTATTGTTCCCCAACAGTATAGTCATTATTGTTCCAAACAGTACAGTCATTATTGTTACAGGCAGTACAGCAGTACAGTTAGTATTGTTCCAAACAGTACAGCAATACAGTCATTATTGTTCCCCAACAGTACAGTCATTATTGTTCCAAACAGTACAGCAGTACAGTGTCAGTATTGTTACAAACAGTACAGTCATTATTGTTACAGGCAGTACAGCAGTACAGTCATTATTACTAAACTAAAATTGGCAAATACATGAAATGCTTTTTATTTATATGATGCAGTAACACTTTAATTCACTCCTTTGGGAGGGGATATCAATTACACAAACATTATGGTAGCTAGTCCCCGTTGCTGGCAGCCATACTTCCCACCCAATTAATATGGCTTCATCATTGTTTGCAAATAGGGTCACGTACACAACATATCTGAAAAATTATGCTGAAATCAGGCTAAACAGAATCAGAGAAGAACAATTAGAAAACAGTTGTAATTAACCAATCAATATTGACACATTTCTGACAATTAATATTGGAATCAGACGAGCAGATAAAGAAAATTAAAGCTCTGATATTCTGCCCTTTTTCTGATGTTGCCTTGCCATCATGTTGTTTCAAGGCTTAATTTGTTTTATAGATGACAACCTAAGGCACATTTTTGTCAAATTACCGTTGGATCAGAACACAAGATTCAGAAAAGTGTTTTTCATTTAACCAGTCTTTATATGTAGCATTGTTTTTAAACGAATCAATTTGGATTTGACACATATTGTAGAGATTTACATAAGGAACATTTTAGCTAAATAATCTTGAAATCAGTACTGAACTAGAAATGGAATTTAAAAGCTTTGTCATTTTTTCTTCTCTGATGCCATTTCCCCCCATGTTTTTAACTATTAAATCAATATGACATGAACAATTTTGTCGGAGGGTCACCCAGAGAACATTTCTTCTAAATTATCTTGAAATCAGACAAGCATTTTTACATTATCCCCACTTATGATGCCACAGTAATCTAAGTTCTTCATAGATCTAAAATATTTCAACTCTATGGATAGAGGACTACCAACAAAACATTCCTATGAAGTTAAGTTAAAATTGGTACTTAAGTTAAGGAAACGATATCATTTGAAACTGAAAATTAAAGAAGGTCTGACTCGGACCTAGAATGATCAGAATAGATAAAAAACATTGAGCTTGGAGTTCAGGTGATCATGATGGATAGTACTCAAAGCTATATATCTCTAGTGGTTTTGATTTTTTTGGGGGTTGGTACAAACAATTTAACCAAAATTCTAAGACGAAAAACGGCCATGTTCTTACAAAAACCTTGGAGGATTATGTACTTTTGTCTGTTGATTAAGGTAAAGATGTTGAACACACAAATGCTTACGTGCATATGCAATGATGTTTGTTAAAATAGTTTACCTAGGTATCACGAATAAGTGAATTGTCGCCGTGATACAACTGAACTAATCTTGAAAACGGCGTTAAAAAATAACAAAATAAAACAACCCGAGTTGGCAACACTTAAAGTTAGAGTGTCAAACCTAATTGGATAACACTCATTGCTTTTGTCAGATATTTATATCTGATGTATAAATTGGTTGGTGATACTGTATATACACAAGTCCATCTGAATCGCCCCCCCCCCACCCCCTAACAAGTCCTCAACTAGTCAGGCATTGTTCATCATAATAAGTTCGATGAATATCTAGATCAGTATCTATATAGTCTGATCAAGATCTATACTCTAGTGTTTAAATATTACTTGCTTAGCTTGTTTCAACTGGTGTATAGTCTTATTACATGCAATTAGATCAGATGAACGTAATTGTTTGAACTAACGTTGTACATAAATGAAATGTTGTGTATATAACCTTAGACTTGCCTATATACACAAATTAAATAGCGAAAAATAAAATCATCCCAAACTTGCATTTTGGTCTCGCTCTCGAAAACCATATGGAACAAATCATCATTGTCACGAAAGGTAATGGGAGAAATATTGCACATGCGCAGTAGATGTTTACACATGTGGATTGGACAATTTCTTGCTTTGAAATGTTTTAAAATAAAATAATAATAATTTCTATCTCTCTGGTTGCTGACAAGAAGTGATAAAGATGGTCAAGTTGACAGCAGACCTGATAGAGCAGTCGGCACAATACACAAATGCTATTCGGGACAGAGAACTCGACTTACGCGGTAGGAAGTCGCTAACTCGACCAAGCGGGTGGGGAAAAAGTCCGTTTTGAAAATACTCCACGATGATTGTAGATTTTATATCGACGGGAAATGAACATGAAAATACAAAAAACAAACTAATTATCATGTAAAGATAAGTCAATTAAAACTTGCTTTATTGGTGTCCATGATTGATTCTTCTGAAGTTGTTACGTTGTAAAACGTTGAGTCCATTGTTGATGACCATTATTTATTGCCATTAATATATTAATTCTTATTCCTTGAATTTTGTTCCTCTTTGATGGTATTTTGGCCATATTTGAATCACACTTTCATGGCTCATTCTAGATCGTGTCATTGGCGCAGAAAAAATAGAAATGGCGCTTCATATCTTGTCCAGGGGGTCAATCAGGCGCAAGGTTTTTTTCCCGATCATCTGTGACTTCATTTATTTTGATTTCGTTCTAACCGAATCGAGTGCGCTGTATTCTAGACATCAGTGACCCTTTTGATGTAAAACTTGATTGCATTAGTTGACTTATTAAATATCTGCAAATCGTAGGGCGCCTTTTAAGAACCTGGATTGAACTCTTTCAAACATTTTTTTGACAATCGCTGATTATTTTCAGAAAGATAACGCATCGACAAGCACTAAAACCAAAAAAAAATATCAAAATTCAGCCAATCAAGACCAAATGCCCCACTCCTTAACAAGTACAGTACCTGCTTAATTTGCCTGTAAAATTGTCTAGAGCTTTTTAAAATTTGTGGCTGAGCAGTGCTCAATCGCTATGCTTCGATGCAGAAAAACAGCTAATGTACTACAATTCCTGCACCCAACATAAAAAAATTAAATGCATTGGCGGATGGGACTTCTTATTTTCGGACCAGTACATTAACAAGGCACGCAGTCAGCAAAGACCATGAGGCAAATCTGCAGCCGAATTTTGAACGAGTTGTCAAAAAGGCAAATAACGAAAATGAAAAGGCCATTACAGTAGCACTCAAAACTGTTTTATTGGCTAGAAAAAGATAATCCCCAGCTTCATAAATATACAAGCCTACTTGAATTTACGAACATTTTAGACTGTCCCAGTATATCACACCTGTCATATTAAAGTGGAAATGCTTCACTTTTTTCCGAAACAACAGTCAATTATATGACTTTTATTCTGCCCTTAATTTGTGTATAAAGTTAATAAGTGAAAACAGGGACGTAGATCTTATCTACGTCCCTGGTGAAAATAACAATAATTCACTCCAGCTTAACACTGTAAATAAGCAAAAAAAGTTCAAGTAAGATGTTAAGTGTTTGATTGCTTGAATTCTAATTTATTCCATGTAGGAAGAGTGGGA
>JAUELF010266626.1:0-11070 GCA_031471495.1 Clinocardium nuttallii | reverse complement strand
ACGTATGCAACTGGTTCTGCGTTATGGCAAGCAGTTGTGTCATTGTCAAAACGTCGTACTGTGTTAGAACAGTTTAATGACACCAAGGCGTCAGGGCATCTTTGCATACATAAAACGCTCAGCAAAATTCGACAAAGGAATATTAGCCGGGACTTCAAAACGATGTACGAATGTATTTTACAGGGTGCGAAGTATGTTTGAAACGGAAGGAACCAAATAAAACAAGGAACGCTGCAATGCAGATTACAAGGAGCGGATATCCCATGGAAATAATTCCAGTTAATATTCTTGGTGAACTGCCTGAGAAGGAAGCTGGTAATAAATATATCCTGGTCATTTCAGACTACTTTACCAAGTGGACAGACTATTTTCCAATGCCTAACATGACATCCCAAACCGTTGCGAAACAAATGTTCAAAATGAAGTTATCTCGAGATTCGGGGTTCCAAATAAGATACACTCTGACCAAGATCGTCAATTTGTGAGCAATTTATTCATGGAAATGTGTAACTTATTACAAATTCAGAAGACAAGGACCACTCCTTAACAGCCATAGTCGGATGGTATGGTTGAACGATTCAATCAGACTATATGTGGAATGATCAAATCTTACGTTGATGAACACCATAATGACTGGGACCAGCAATCACCCCATGTTATGATGGGATATAGGTCAGTATAGCATGAAACAACAGGAATGAATCAAAATATGTTAATGCTAGGTCGGGAGATTTCGACACCCCTCGATCTAGTGTTTGAAATGGTGCCGGCGAATTAAACCAGTACCTTGTAGTCAGTGGGTATAGGAGCTACGTGAAAAAATAGAGCTAGCACATTCTTATGTAAGGGAATACACCAAAGGTCAATGTGTATACATAAACGATATCACGATAGAAAATTGTTTATGAAACTATTAAACAAAGTGATAATGTTTATGTTTTCTTTCCAATTCGAAAGAGGAGAGGGCCGTACCAGGTTATATAGAAATTAACTGATGATTGGTTTAAGATTGATTGTGGAAGATCCAATTCCATGTTGACGGGCTAAAAAGGACGAATGAACAGGTCTTGTCTGGTGAAACGGATGCTATCTCTGAATCAATTGTAGATAAAGATGACCAAGAAGATGAGATGGTGAATGACCAAGAGCATCGGGGTAGGATTAGGCACAGACCAAAATGGTTAAATGATTATGACATGTATACTTGCAGATCGAGTCAAAGAAAACCGATCAAAACAATCTGCCCACTGTGCAAACAAGAAGGTAACGGTGACGAATTCCAACATCACCTGGTGGGTTGCGCTGGAGATCGATTCACGTGTGAGTCATGTGGTTCCAGTTTCAAGAAAAAGGAATATTTGGTTCGCCATAAAAAAGATGAAACATAGTGGACCAAATCTTAGGATAACACCTTGTAAACATTTGGAGGAAGAAAAAGTGGACATGTGTTGACGAATAAGACTGGCACAATGATCCAGATATTAAACTGTTTGAGGAAGGCCGAAACATCAGAAAGGCAACTCCCTCACCAGTTTCAGCTCCTATTAAGAAACAGTGTTTGCAGGAAAAAGATGAATCAGAGGATGAAACTGTGCCGGAACAGGGGCCTGAAAGAGATATTAGGAAATCCGATGTTAGTCTTACATAAAGTGTTAAAGATAAGAAGAGGGTACTGAAAGTGGTAAAAGGAGGAGATGAAGTATTGACCTTTCGTCAGTCATTGGTATTGGTTTAGGACTTGGTCGTCTATCACTTTTAGTTTATCTGAGGACGCGCCGAGAGGATGTGAAGTACACTCTGTCAGAAGAGGGTTTAATGGTTCGTGTGAAATACGAGGCGGAGGGTTAAAATTCGAATTATTTTGCCTGGACTTTACATTCATTGTTGTATGTGCATTCAAGTAAATGCTTTGATTAAAGAAAACATGTTGACCTGTGTACATATATGTGTTTTTTTTTATTTATTTAGCCAAGCGAGGACGCTTGAACCCGGAGGCGTGGGTTATGTTATGAAACGGGCATTTCAGTTACTTTCCTTGTTGGTCATTTTATTTCCATTGTCATCATTCTGTTTCATAAAACGCTTCAGCAACACCAAGATCGCCATTTATATATTGAACCTGTTAGTATACCATCTTTCCAGAGTGATACATTATGTAAGTACTTGGGTGTGATTCTGGGATACATACTTGTTTTATTGCAATTCAAGTTGTATATGCATTTTCTGTATTCTGAGTGTAGGCCCGTTTTGAAATATGCAATTTAATCAATCACTCAGACGCTCATTAAAATGTTAATAATATAGGCGCATGGCGATAAGGTCCGAAAGCATCGATTATTTAGATCACGTGGGTTTTTGCTATATAAATGCGGGTTTCTATGTGATCAGTCAGTCTGTGTTTGGCAGTCAGCAAGAACATCTCCAAGCCTCAATCGGCAACGTACGATTTAGAGAAGTATTGGAGTGGTAAATAATAGGGTTCCCTTAGAGTTGCAGCTTCGGCTCATAATTAAACGGTTCGCTTTAACATACAACTGTCCTCTCAGGTCATACAGGCCAATGAATCGTACATTATTGGTTCCAGACGATACAGCGGTTAAACACTATACCTGTTTTGTATCATTGAAGGTGTTAGCCTGATACAGGTTGTATCAGCAGTAGATAGCACTAGACAGCTAGTATAGGTTCAAACCCGTTCGTGTACAGCGTCAGAGCAATGCACGTATGTTTAACGTAGTACTCGGTTCAGATGACTAGATACGATAAGATCGGAATGCTCTTTATCCTACATCTCCGTGCCTCTTAAAATATGAATGGTGGAATATATTTAAGAATGGTGGGTTTATTATTGCCGTAAGATAACCTGTTATGTGTTGTACAATGTATCCTGTAAAGGCTCGCGATTCGCATTTAGAAATTAACACAAAACCTGGTTAATTAGATAAGATTCGTGTCCCTACTTATTTAATATTCTCGACTAAATGCCAAGCCGCGATAGCTTAATTGATTATGATTTCTAGCTGTTCATCTGGTGGTCGTGAATTCGATCATCGGCAAATCCATTATTCATTTACGATGGAAAAAAAACATTGTAACTGGTCTTCATAGGATCATAATTCTGTCAATATGGTGTCAAAGTTTTCGTCTGCTGCAGGTGTGATGTTCGTGAGAGAAGTGTTTACGTCGTAGCATGGATGAACACTGTTATGATTTGGGACATAATTTGGATCAAGCATAACCTTTCGATAACACAATCTGATAACAAAATACCTTGCTCAGGACCTTGCGTTTAGAATTGTAGTATGGCAGCTCACGGTGCGTAGCGTTTCGTAACAGAAGTGAAACAAAACTGTGAAATGATTGATAGATTGGTAACTATTTGCTAACATAACATGTAATTGAACAAATGGCCGATCTCTATATATGATTTTAGAATACTACAACTAAGTAATTGGGAACCTGGGATGTCTCAGACTCGTAGTGAACCAAACCGGGTTCAGGATTTAGATTGTTGTTTCTTTGGATAACTTACCGGTTTTCCTTGGGTCTTTGTCGGTACCATTGTAGCAAGTGAGTGTTAGACTACAGGCAGTTGTTGGACCTATAACGAACACACACACACATATATATACAGAGAGAGAGGATATTTTTTCGTATCGAGTGGATAGGGATTATATTTCATCGAGAAGTGAAAGTATTAAAATGTTATCACTTCTCGATGAAATATAAACCTTATCCACTCGATATGAACAATTTGTTTCATTCTAAGCTAATTGGTGACTAAAGTTGGGAACTATTTTGTGTCTTCGTACCTGTTTACGTACGTTCCGGCATTCCGTGACGTGATGTCATATTTTCATATGCCACATTGTGGAATAAGGATTTAATTGCACTGATAGAACACAGTTTCATCACTTAGCATACAATAAATATGTAAATTAATTGTAGGTAGTATTATAATAACCAGGAGTTAGTAGATTTGCTGTATTTCATGTACGATTAAACAACGCTATCTGGTTACATCAGCCATTATTATATGTAAAAGCTGGCATTTCTTACCACTGTAAGTTCAGAGCACGCTGTCCATCTACTCCAGCTTATCATTAACAAAGACATTATAATCAAAACATCTTGACAACAGACTTAAACAAGTTAGTTATACGTGAAAAGTGTAATGCTTGGTCAAACGATTCAGATACCAACTTATACCTTTTTCCATAGACGTGATCATATTTGAAACTGAAAAAGCTTGGTAGATATACATTTTAATTTATTTAATGAATTAGTTATAAAACTGTTTGCGCTACAGTCAACCAATGTTATTTCGGTTAATTCAATGATTGCCTCGGTGCTGGTTGTAGTATCTACTTTGATTGACGCTAAGTGCCCACCAACTGACCAATCAACATGTGGCTGTAATTAGTCATGGTTCAATACACTGTTTAAGATAAGAACTCTTATCGACATTATCAGATTACAATGACTTAGTTAGTAGTAATGGCTTGATTGTTATTTCATAAACATGTAAATAAACTCTTTAGTATACATATTCTTATTTGTATTATCATTAACTAATAATACAACAGTGCTGTAATGGTTCGAGGGCGGAATACAGAGGTTCGGTCGGTTGTTACAAACTATGTTAAAAGGTGTAGTTGTGGATTCCCTAATTGGCACTCAAGGTTGTGAGGAAAGCATTACGATTGGTGTCAGAAATAGAAACGAGCAGTGCTGGTGATTAACAGCAAATGCCGTCATGTAGCTTAAATACTGTTGAAAGCGGCGTATCACACCATGCAAATCGAATTCTACTCTTCTATAGTTGCAGGATCAACATAATTTGTTTATCAAGTTGAACCTTTTGGATCGTAGGTCCGTTCATAAAAACATGAGTAGTATGGGTAAATAAACCTCGAAACACCTAAATATAACTGACATTTTAAATAAAGCATTCTCAAACAACATGCATATCAAAATTTGTTTGTTCGAAATTTCAGGAGCATCACAGATCATTGATAACCAAAAACGTTAATTGGAAGTATAAAACTGTAATGGAAACCGCAAAGCAGTGATGTCTCTTTTCTTATTATAAAATGAAATAAATATCTTGAATGTTACTACCTAGACCTCTGAAAATCATACAGGGATTTCGGGTTCCAAGTTCACTGCCCCCTGTTTGTGTCTTTTCGACCACTACTCTAATGGAATTGCCGTTAAAATTGTGCTGTTTGTTCCTGGTATTGTTAGTGTAGGTAATGTTATCAACGGACAATTGAATTCTGTAAATTCTGTGAATATTATTAGCATTTATGACATTTATGACATCAACATGTGGGACACAGTCCCTGCCTGCCTTTCTGCTGGTGGCTGTTAACGTGCATTCACAATACGATCCTGAAAATTTGCTGGTGTCCATTGCAACTGCTGTGTCTGAAATTAACTTGTCTTGGCAGGCGTGAATAGCTAATAAATAGAAAAGTTGTTTATTATATTCAACAATCAGAGCTTAAGATAGGGTAATTATTTCAAATTCCAATAGCCTAATCAGACATTCAAATCCGGTATTTAGACAATTATAGTGAATACCTAAACCGTAGAATGTCTTAAGAGAGATAATAATTTGAAAAGACTAGTCTACTCCGTGTTATATACTCCTTATATTAACAAAACAAACTACAATAGATTGGCGCCCAAGGAAACCCATCCTTATGGTATTTGTTCCTATGTTAAAGACTGTATCCATGGTGAAGTAATCCACCATGGATGCGGGAATCAATAGTTTGATCGTCGGTCGGATCATACCAAACAATTAGATTCACCCCAAGTGTGCCCAGAGTTTTACTAAATATACATCGGTGTCGGGGTAAATAATTCCAGGGGTACAGGTACATCAAGGAAAAGCCACATACTGGTATACTGTTGAAAGCACGGTGAAACACTTTTCAAACACAATCAATTGTGTAATACAAGATAATTTGATACAAGGCATCAATGTCGCCGAAAAAGACTGCAATAATTTATATTTTTCTTAACAAACATGCATTCTTGACTTTCATTACTCTTAACATACATATAATATTTTAATAAGGACTAATTCTAGGATTTTTGAAATTCCTTATACAAATTTCAGGATTTCCTTTGTCCAGGATTTTATGATTTTTTTGTCAATAAAACCACAACAAATGAAGTTTGGGATTTAAATCTACAAAAAGGTTTTTAACCCTTTCCATGTCTGAAACAACAATGAAAAAATTTAAACGTTTAAAACACTGAAAAAACGTTTAAATTGCTGAAGACATGAATTTCCTCCTTTTAACTAATAATTATAATAAGTATTTCATAGATGTTAAAATTTAGTCTCATATGTTCAAAACATCATTGATGCATACAATATATATGTATGGCGCAATGGAATGCCTGATGCGAGTCCTATTACTATTTAAAAAGTGGCAAGTTTGAAATTAATTGGGTGCGAAACACCAGATTTTCTTTATTTCCAAAATTATTGTTTATCAGAGTTCGTTCGTTTGATTAAATCCAAATAAACATTTAATATCGCATATATTTAATCATTTAAGTGTGTAACATTAGCTATATATCTGTAATATTAGGTGCTTGAGCATTCTTTTGAAATGTTGACCTAGTGTCAAAGTAAAGCAATCGTTGTGACATCGAAGAAAGTGAGAATAAAAAAGGAAGGCAAAGTGTTAGTGTATGTTTTATTCCACTGCATTTCATGTTGGAAATATTTAATGCTTATCCTTCTTTCTCCTACATTCGGCTCTTTGAACATAAAAATAACATTCAGCAAGTTAAAATTGCTAATAAAAGGAAAATTCGACGTCAGTTTTATCTCGATATTGACACTTACAATCTGCAGCAAGACTAACAGGAACTCTTTTGTCTTCGTAAATAAGAAAAAAAACATAAATGCGAGTCAAAATAAAGAATCGCAAATACTTAAAACATCGGATTCTTCATTTCATGTTAGATCTGTCACATAACTATGTGTTTTTAAACAAACACAATTGTAATATGTTCAAGACATTTAAATTGGCTTTGTTTTTCCTAACAACTTGTCCTCTCATGTGATATCCGAAAAGCTATTACAGATTAAAGTCACGGGCATGACTATTAAATTTGTGTTTGCGTCTTGCCTACTTGGTCGAACTCTTAATTATTAAAACGAGCGTGAAACACTATTCAAACACAATCAATTGTGTAATATAAATATAAGCTGCTCTTTGATCGAATAGTAAATTGTTTGTCAGAAACTTCTTAAAATCGTACATTGAAGAGTTCAAATGGGACTTATACACACTATTTGTAGAGTAAGATTGCTCGCAAATGAACCATGTTCAAGGCAAACCATCAATAGTAATTGATCAAGTCAGTAAATTGAGATATATCGGTTATTTCGTGCAATATGGTCAGAACGAGTACTGCTTTCAGAAACCTCTTACGGATATATGTAAAATGTTTTCTATATCCGGTTGCATGTTTTAAAAAAAAAAGAAAAATAATCATCGTGTTACTACTAACATACTAGATTCATAATTAATTGAATTAAATTACGAACCAACTTTTCCGTAATGCGTTGTATCACAATCATTTTCATGTTTTAATACATCTGAAAAAGAAGGAGAATACGATTTGACTAGTAAGAAAATGATCAGTTATATTTGAAAAAATAGATAGAGATAGATATACACATACACTTTCGTACGTATTAGACAGACATAGTCAGAAAGACAGAGACAGAAAGACAGACGGTCAAAGAAACAGAGCAGAAACAAACATTGATGGAGGATGGGATACACACACAGACAGGCATGTAGATGATATGAGTTGACTGATAAGGTAAAAGGGCGCGTGTGTTTGTTTAAAATATCTTCTGTAAAGTCAGTTAGACGTTAAGAACACATAGTGTTGCATCAACAACATATTGAAATCAGCACACAAAGTACATGTTAACAAAATATTTAATTGCAAATAAAACTGTTACAAACAAAAGTAGTACACGAACCGAGATATTCCACACAATATTATATAAGAAAAGATCTTCAGAAAACGAAACAAGCCGTAAGAGATTGTATTGATATAACGCGCCAGCTAAATCATAAATATACTCGTCTATGCATTATATATGTATATCTATATTTTTCTTATTTCTATATAAGTTGACAACATTGACCTGACCCTGGCTGTTGTCAAATCTGGCCGCGCCATTTGAGCAAGTGCATGAGAAAGGTACACGTTAGCATTTCTTAGCAGTGCAGGTTCAGATCAATGAGTCCACCTGCTCGGTTTTATTAGTATCTGCACAATTAGAAAATAATCTTCTTCACGTGTTAGTCTAAGTAATAGTGTTAGCAGTGTAAACCTTGATCAGGCTGTGCGGATGCAAATGCTGATTTTGAGCTTTAATGTTCCCATATACGGACTCATTTGATGTCTGATTTACTCTCTCTGTTATGGGAATCATATATAGGCAAATTAGCGTTATACTGATGGGACTACAGCTGCAGCTTCGTTGTCAATATATCTATCTCTACCCCTCTCTCTCTCCCTTTCTCTTTCTCTCTTTCTCTTTCTCTCTCTCAGATATATAAGCCTTAGGTGAGACTGTACGGATACATGTAGGCTCACCCGAGTCTTCACTTTACGTAGATTAATTCAGATTTCCTTCTTCGTTCCATGTGCAGTGTAACTGGACGCGTCTAATATACATTAATAATATGTATATTCATCAATGTTAAACTTTATTTTCCTTTATTTGTTCATCGATATTTCCACGAAAGACTCAACAGCATTACAGTGCAAGCATATATGCCATTGTTATACATTTCAGCCTAGACGTACTAGAAGGTGCAAAGGTTGACTTTTGTTAACGGTGTAGACCCGGATCCGGCTGGGTATTCGCACAATCTTATCAAGTCACAAACTGTTCACTTATAACTTACATAAGCTTGTTAGAAGCCTTCTCGACTTGTATAGATTTCAGTAAGACAGAGTAAACATAGGGGCTGATCTAATTCATGCAGAAATGCCAATTTGTACCCATTTCAAATTGACTGGTTCATAGTACATGTACATAGGTTAAAAGGTCAACATATACAAATTAAATCCCTTCCTTCTTTCCTTCAACTCGTTTCAACCCTAACCGCAACACTGTCTTTATTGTGTACAGGAAGGACACCCCATATCATTGAAAAGAATAACTTATCAGTTATAAAATAATTCCCAACATATGAGGTGTCTGGTATTATGAAAGAACGAAATAACTCAGCGAAGATTGTTCCAATCATTGTGCATACAACCATACAGTACCAGTACAATTTATACATATTAACAGTGAATGCAAGTAAATTAGGAGGACATTAAAATAGTTTAGAGCTATATACATTTAAGTCGAAGGAGGTACAATTGAGCATTGTTAATCCTACAAACATTAACCCTTTCACACATACAACACATATGCACAAGATGTGTCAAAATGTGGAAAATCTCAAATACATGAAAGTATAATAACTGAAATGAATTGAAACACTTTGAACAAAATAGAGACGCCTCACCTTGAACAATTTGTTCTTTGGCTACAATTTTGTCACACATCGTCTTAGACTGAGGCGTCAGAAATGGACGGTATGTGGGAAAAAGTTACGACTCTGGCCAAGCTGTGAATATGTGCAGCATAGTAATAATACCCAGATACAGAACGAGAACATACTATCAAAGTGTAAAATGTTACCTTGGAATACTGCTGTCTTGGTTGTCATGTCATCTAATGTAGTTGTACCTAAGCCGAGGCTGTTTGTTGACACTTTCACACGATCAGTTGATGTGGCGGTAGGTTGTCTTGTTGTTGTAGGTTGTCTTGTTGTTGTAGGTTTTACTGTTTTTGTTGTTGTGTGAGTAGATTGTTTTGTTGTTGTAGTTTGAACTGTTCTTGTTGTTGTGTGTGTAGTTTGTTTTGTTGTTGTAGTTTTTACTGTTCGTGTTGTTGTGTGTGTAGGTTGTTTTGTTGTTGTGGTTTTAACTGGTCTTGTTGTTGTGTGTGAAGGTTGTTTTGTTGTTATGGTTTTAACTGACATTGTTGTTGTGTATGTAGGTTGTTTTGCTGTTATGGTTTTAACTGACATTGTTGTTGTGTATGCAGGTTGTTTTGCTGTTGTGGTTTTAACTGTTGTTGTTGTTATTGTTGTGAGAGCTGGAACTGTTGTTCGAGTTGATTGCTGGAGCTGGGTTGTTTCAATTTCAGAGTTTGCAGTAAAAGTTTTAAGTTCTGAAATATAATGATGGAGTGTAACACTTATCTTCAAGATGTCAAATACATCCTTTTCCCTCATACAAATGCTTTATGACGCCTCTTCCACTTAAAAGGAGAAATTGATTATAATGAGCAATGTTTCCCTTTCCCAGAAATTGTTTTCACACTATTGTATAGTTTTTAGTCGCCGAGCAGAAAGAAACCCGCGACTATATTTTTAAAAACTTTTCAGATATCTCATGGGATTTATTATTAAAAAAAACAGAATAAAAATGCCTCGTTATTATTTAGGTTATGATTGTTTAAATCACTAAGTAATGATATATTTGAAAACAAGTTCATGTTTCCAAGGTTATAAGTTTGTGTTTGATTAACTTCGTATTTCATTTTATTTCAAGGTACTCGGTCCCCGATTAGGCAAAGTAACAAAGGGCAATAACTCCGTAATGACGTAAAATAGATACCCTATCTCTGAAAGGCTCCGATTTTGAAACAAAGTTTTTATTTTGAACATGTATTGGAAAATTTAATTAATAATTGCATTTGATTATGTTTTCCGTTTGTTTTAAACTTGTTTTATAACTGTATATTTTATTATGCTGGTTGTTTAAGGATAATTGTAAAAAATGTATGGGTAAAACAGGATTTATTTTT
Organism: Clinocardium nuttallii; assembly: GCA_031471495.1. Taxonomy (NCBI): domain Eukaryota; kingdom Metazoa; phylum Mollusca; class Bivalvia; order Cardiida; family Cardiidae; genus Clinocardium; species Clinocardium nuttallii. The sequence goes on along the minus strand of JAUELF010266626.1, from coordinate 146 downwards.
CAAAATAGACATGCAAATGTAGTAGCATAACGGTAAAATATTCTAGCCGCACTGTTGCATACAACAATTCTTATTTTATTTAAAAAGCAATATAATCAAAATTAAGATCATCTAATGTTGCTTCATTTTGTAAAGCTTGTTTTGTG
>JAUELF010266615.1:0-11070 GCA_031471495.1 Clinocardium nuttallii | reverse complement strand
TGGAAAACATTGTGTCAAAAGGAGAAATTGCACGTTTTGTGCAATTTCTTCTTTTGTCACTATGTTTTCAAAAAGCGTCAGAGAGCGTCTATATGAGGGAAACGGTTAAAAGAAGCCCAAAAGTAGTTGTTCTTGACATGTCCTCCTATATTCATAACCCTCCAACCAGATTATGACTGGATTGGGCTCTTCCTAATTGAAAACACAAGAAGAAATGAAAGTAAGTAATTTTTACATTTATCAAACGCGTAATCAGACAGACAAAATTCGCGTAATCAGACAGACAAAATTCGTGATTATGAGCAGTTTCTTATTTTGCAGCAATGTTTTTACCTCTATCAAAAGAGAACCTTATTCTAGGTTGTGCAGTGGTACAGGTCACAGGTTCCACCTCAAGCCGGGTCATATCAAAGACTTAAACAACGGCTGCCATCTTTGGCGCTAAGGGTTGCGTGGTAAGCATTACAACTGACTGGCTGGTGTCAGGATAAATGTACCAGTAGTACTGGTATTATTATCCAGGAAACGCCGTGAAACAGGAAACTTAAAAAGTGTTGAAAGTGGCATAAAACATCAAACAATCAATCATTTAAAGATATTATCAATACTTTCACTCAGATGCTTTCAAAATCATCTGTTTGTGAATATGTTGTTTGTGGAAAAGGGTTTACTGATAGCAAAATGAATATAATTATGACACTTTGACAGCTGTGAGGTCTGAATTAGTGAGCATATAAAAGTGTCTATGTAAATTAAAAATTTAATCACCATATAAATATTTTTACCTGAATTAAAAGTGAGGAAATAATGTCACAGTAATAACCAAAGAATTGATAGGAGAGACATCCGTCTAGAAATATTTCATAAACAGATAATATTCTTCTAACAAAAGTCAGTTGGGAATTATGAAATTGTTCTTTAATCCTTTCCTACCTGTAGACGCATTTTTACGCATATACAGCAGACGACTTTTGAAAATATTATAACAAAAGGAGATATTGCTCAAAACAAGCAATTTCTCCTTTAGCCACACAATGTTTTCAACTTGTTTTTTTAATAAATATGCCAGCATTTCTAGAGATTTTCCAGGTCTTGAGTAAATAGTATGCTGCAGATTTGTTGTATATGGGTAAAGGTTAAGAAATGACAAGTACAAATGTTGCCAGAAACATTATGTTTGATTCTTTTCTTAATCTCTTAACCCTTTCCCTCATATAGACGCTTTATGTCGCTTCTGCAGCAGACTTTTTTTTAAAACATAGTGACAAAAGAAGAAATTGCTAAAAACAATTAAGCAATTTCTCCTTTTGCCACAATGTTTTCCACTTTAAGTCAAAGGTTATCCATTCAATTATAGAGATTTTCTAGTTTTTGACAAAATATGTTCGAAGTTGTCTGCTGCAGAACTGTAATCACACAAAAACTGGTACTCCTCCTCTTTACTGGTTCCTCGGTTAACACATACATATGAATATATGACAACGGGTAGAGGCTTATCTCTTACTGGTTTTAATAAGACGTGCGTCAACCAATCTTTAACGTTACATGTAATGTTTGTCATTATTTCAAACAGTCTAACATGTCAAACCTTACCGATAATTAGGATCTTTGGTTGCAAAGTCAGTTTCTAAAACTAAAAACACTTTGTTTAACCTGATCAGATGTTTATGTGCATAAGGAATGCTTTAACCATTTCCCTATGTAGACACTTTCTGACACCTCTGCAGCAGATGGCTTTTTGATAACATTGTGACAAGCAATTTCTTCTTTTGCCACAATGTTTTCCACTTTTAGTCATAGGTTAATCCATTCAATTAAAGAGATTTTCTATTTTTTGACAAAATATGTCTGCTGCAGAATTGTCTATGAGGGAAAGGGTTATATGGAAATGCTGGTGATTCTAACTACAGAGTATGGAAGGTCTTAATTGTCTGAAGTCTTGGAATATCCCACTGGCAGAATTCTCCAAGTTTTGATTATCCTGTACCGATCCCTATATATATGCAAAAGTGTTATGTCAGGGTAAGTAACCAATCTCATTCCAACTCTGTCCTTGATAAATTGAATGTTAGGATGTCGATACATCTTGTAAGAACTTATACAACGTAGTAGGAACATATTTGAAACTGGAACGGTCTTGTAAGAACTTATACAATGTAGTAGGCACGCATTGAAAACTGATAAGGCCTTGTAAGAACTTATACAATGTAGTTAGGCACGCATTTAAAACTGGTAAGGCCTTGTAAGAACGTATACAATGTAGTAGGAACGCATTTAAAACTGGTAAGGCCTTGTAAGAACTTATACAATGTAGTAGGAACGCATTTAAAACTGGAACGGTTTTGTAAGAACTTATTCAATGTAGTAGAAACACATTTAATACTGGAACAGTCTTGTAAGAACTTATACAATGTAGTAGGAACGTATTTAAAACTGGAACGGTCTTGTAAGAACTTATACAATGTAGAAGGAACGCATTTAAAACTGGTAATGTCTTGTTATAACTTATATACAATGCAGTAGGAAATAATTTAAAACTGGTAAGGTCTTGTTAGAACTAATACAATGTAGTAGGAACACATTTAAAACTGGTAATATTAAGGTCTTAATTGTAAGAACTTATACAATGCAGTAGGAACGCTTTTAAAACTGGAACGGTCTAATAAGAACTTATACAATGTAGTAGGACCATAATTGAAATTGGAAAGGTCTTGTAAGAACTTATACAATGCAGTAGAAAAGCATTTAAAACTGGTAGGGTCTTGTAAGAACTTATACAATGTAGTAGAAAAGCATTTAAAACTGGTAGGGTCTTGTAAGAACTTATACAATGCAGTAGGAACGCATTTAAAACTGGTAATGTCTTGTTAGAACTTAATTAATTAATATTTAATTATACAATTTAATGTAGTAGGAAAATTTTAAAACTGGTAATGTCTTGATAGAACTAATACAATGGAGTAGAAACACATTTAAAACTGGTAAGGCCTTGTAAGAACTTATACAATGCAGTAGAAACGCATTTAAAACTGGTAAGGTCTTGTTAGAACTTATACAATGCAGTAGGAAATAATTTAAAACTGGTAAGGTCTTGTTAGAACTTATACAATGTAGTAGAAACACATTTAAAACTGGTAAGGTCTTATTGGATCTTATGAAACGTAATAAGAATGTATTTAAAACTGGTAAGAAAATGGTTTTGTGGAATTATTGTCTTGAACTGTAAAAATATTACATTGGGAGGACTCGAATCAGATAGTAGCAAACATTTAATGACCCTTTCCCTCATACACCAAATCTGCAGCAGACTACTTAGAAAACATCTAGGCAAAAATATGAACATTCTCTTAAAAAATGAAATTAATATAAATGAACAAATGTTGAAAACATTGTGGCAAAAGGAGAAACCCAAACTTGTGCTAGAAGCAATGTTAGTGAACATGGGTGTGAAGTTTCATGAAAATCGGCCAAGAAATGAAGTTGTTAGAGCGATGACACGACCTTCGTTTTGTACAGAAGTATACTTGTAACTGTGACCTTGACCTTTTACCTAGGTTGGTGAAACACACGCTTGTACAACTAGAAATATTAGTGATCATGTGTGTAAAGTTTCATAAAGATTGGATAAGAAATGAAGTTGTTAGAGCGATGACATGACCTTCATTTTGTACAGAAGTATAATAGTAACTGTGACCTTGACCTTTTTATCTAGGTTGGTGAAACACACGCTTGTACAACTACAAATATTAGTCATCATGTGTGTAAGGTTTCATAAAGATTGGATAAGAAATGAAGTTGTTAGAGTGATGACACAACCTTCGTTTTGTACAGAAGTATAATAGTAACTGTGACCTTGACCTTTTTATCTAGGTTGGTGAAACACACACTTGTACAACAAGAAATATTAGTGATCATGTGTGTAAGGTTTCATAAAGATTGGATAAGAAATAAGGTCTTAGAGCTATGACATCGTTTGGCAAATTTTTCTTTTGCCACAATTTTTAAGAAGTTGTCTGCCGGCAAATATGTATGCAGTTTGGAAAGGATTTACAAATAGGCAAACAAGGTCCCATGAGACTACAAGGTCCCATGAGACTCAAGTGAGTCTTTCTCAATGACCTGACCATGCTCACATGTATTGCTATAGAAAGTTAATGAAAACCTCACAAGTTGCCAACAGCGCAAAATACCAATTATACACAAATCCCAATAGTCTATTTAACTATTTACCTCTTATCATATTTACAGAATGGTCTATTGTAGAAATATATCAATAGACAAAACCCACCACGTACATCTGTAAATGAAAATTCCCTCGTTTTTGATAAAATTCTCCTTTTCCCACCTAGTATTTAAAAAAAACCTCTGAAAAATCGCAAATATCTGTCTGCATCACAAACAGACTTAATCATTTCACAGTACTTACATATTATTTCTGTTACCTCTCAGCAGACAGCATTTGAAAATATAGTGCGCAAAATTAAAAACTGCTCGTATTGAGCAAAATCTTCTTTTGCCATGATATTTTCATTTTTATTCAATGATTGTTCTTTCGATTCTAGAAATTTTCCATATTCTTGTCTAAATGTTTACAAAGTCATCTGTTGCATGTTTTTTATATGTGGGAAAGGGTTAATATGAATCTGGGAGCAGGAAATTGACTATGTGCACAGTAATAGCCTGTAACCATTTAGCCATTAAGAACTAGATTAGAAATAAGCCAATGAAAGCCAAAACTAGAAGCAACTAGATTGTTTTTGTAAAAAAACATGTCTCCCCATTGCAGTTTGTCATTTGACCTTCAAGCGTGACCTTGACCTTGAACCGGTATGTCGAGACATTGGTTCTGCACATCGCCTTGATGAGGTGAACATGTGATCCAAGTTTCATGAAAATCCTTCAATCCGTCTTGGAGATATGGAGCGGAGATGATTTGGGACAGACGGACAGACAGACAGACATCAAGGTCAAAAACAATATATCTCCCCTGTATATACAGGGAGACATAATGATAAACTGAAGTTTATAGCTCAGACAATATCCATTGTACCTAAATTTAACTTTTGACCTCGAACTTTGATCTACAGTCTTGAACTTTTCACATGACATACATGTACCATCAATTTAAAAAGAACAATTTTGCAGTTATTTGAAAAATCCAATGATACATATAAGTTATAGCTTTGATGGACGCATTAAACAATGATCAGTAACACAAAACAAGAAACGTTACATCTAGAACTCTTTTATATAGAAAACAAAAATATAAACAGCACCAATTCGCCAATACGAAATACCTGAACACATTCTATTATGCAATGATATCTTTGAGCCGCGTAGGGTGGAAGCAAATTAATTACACATGCCATCAGCGAGGAGTTAACCCTTTCCTACATATAACAAAATTGCAGCAGACAACTTTGAAATCATCTCAACAATAATATGGAAAGTCTCCCTAAATGAAGACATACTTATTGAAAAGAGTTGGAAATGTTGTGGTAAAAGGAGAAATTGCTTGTTACGATAATCTTTTCTTTTTTTCACAATTTTTTTTTAAAGTCGTCTGCTACAGGAGTGAAACATGCAAATTTTCAATAATTTTCTCTTTTACAATGTTTTCAATGCTGTAGAATAAAAGTAATTTAGAGATTAGAAGGGATTTTCCATATTTTAAAAGTTGTCTGCTCACATCTGATGTATGTAGGAAAGGGTTAAAAAATTACTTCCTTCAAATAAAATGTTGAAGCTTTCAGAAAAACAACCTTTGAAAACACAGCTTTTTTTCCCTTTTCCTTTTAACAAAAGTTTAATATAAAGAGATCATTTTACAATTTTTAAACAAGTTGGCCATGCTAACCTAAAATATTCGGCAAGACACTTTGGGAGGAGAAGGTTTTTAAAGTTTCAAATATAAACATAAAAGGCAAAACAGCCCAAATATTTGAAGGAATTCTTGTGAGATCATTGAAAGGATGCTTTTTGTGAAGTATCACCCCAATTGACCCACTAGTTACTGAGGAGATGTTGACGGACGCAGGACGGGCACCGGACATAGACCTATTGATCACAATAACTCACTTAGTGCTCAGGTGAGCTTTAAAAAAGTACCCTATCAACAAAGTCTGATTAAAAACTTCATCTTGGATATGAACAACTTGATTATTTTAATCATTTTAAAGTGTAATATAAACACACTCAAGAGCATATTTTTTGAAAACTTCAGTGGCTGTTGAAAGAAATGATAAGTTTAGTCAAACACTTTTTGTCTGTTTTACTATTTATCAAACACTTTCTCACTGGTCCCTGGCCTTCTTATCTGCTGTTTTAAGCCCAATCCATGTATTCAGCTGTTTGGCTCGAAGCCTACTCCATATCACATGATCAGAAAGCCCTAAAATCTGCGCTGCAGCAAGGGCAGCACCATCAGGAGACATGACAGTTGAACATCCAAGACCTGGAATGAGAGAGTAGGCTAGATACAAGGGATGTAAACTGGTATATTTCTCATGATCTTGTCAAACAAACCCCCATGTTGTAGGTACTCAAAGTATTGTCACACAGTGATGATTATTTTGAGTACCAAGAGCATAGGCTTTAATATTTACCCATATACAACAAATCGACAGCGTGACGAAAAGTTTATTATTGGTCGGAGTGGAAAAAATTGTATCCAAAGGAGAAAATGCTCTTGATGAGCAATTTCTCCTTTAGCCACAATGTTTTAAAAAGTTGTCTGCTTTTCACATGTCAATTAATTGTTGGGTGTTTTATGCAGCTTTCAACAACTTTTCAGTTACATTACAGCGTTTACTGGGTAGGTGACCGGTACTACTGGTTCATTTATTTTGACACTAGCCATGCAGTCGTAATGTAATGTTATCCCTGCAAACATTGAGTGCCAAGGAGGGCAGCCTTTACTACCATTTCTTAAGTCTTTGGTATGAGCTGACTGGGGATCAAACCCACTTCCTCCTGCACAGGAGGCAGATGCGCTACCACCCTCAAGTGTCAAAATAAGTGGGAAGATATCAAGTTGAGTACATGAAAAAACCTCAGCTCTGAGGACCGAATGTGCCTGTATTTAAAAATGAACAATTGGTTGATTTATTTAGGTTTAACCCTTCCCCACATGTAGTTTGACTTATGATGTAGGCATGATTACTTATGTAAATGCATATATTTGAATACTAGTCAGCAGATGAAGTGTTTAACCCTTTTTCCCATACAACAAATCTGCAGCAGATGACTGAAAGAATGGGTGGAAGCCAACGCCACTTTCAAAAGCAAAGATCATATCGCTGCCTACAGAAATCAAATTGGTCCCACATCTCATATTTACATAAAGATAGAATTATATAAGGTAAGAAACCAATACCACCCCACATGTTTCAGCTCAAGAGTTGCATCGACTCTAATCGTTTAGAAAAAATTCAGCAGACGACTTTGAAAATGTTTTTATGGAATATAATTGAAATTATTGTGGCAAAAGGAGAAAATTTTCTTTTGTCACAATGATTTAAAGAGTTGTCTGCTTCAGATGCATGAGAATGCGTTTAAAAGTGGGTAAGGGTTAATCAACAGAGGAACTATATATAACCCACCTGAGGGCAGTCTGAGTGATGACCATATATCTTCAGCTCCCCAATCTGCACTGACCGGTGGACAGTTAATAACTGGCCATGTTGCATTACCAGACAGAACAGGTCCCAAACCATTGCTCCTGCCAGCTACAGCGATAAATACTGTAGGGATACCTTCACCTGTAAAATACATAACAATTCCTCCTTATTACACGACTTTCAGTGGACTATTGCAGTGTAAAACTTTTAAGACATGTAACAATAAGTTTAGTGTGGAAAAAAGAGAGCAATTTCTATTTCATGCCACACTGTTTTCAAAAGTTGTCTGCTGCAGATATGTAAAAATGCTTCTAAAGTTTAGAAAGCGTTAAGGCAGTTACATTTTATCCTTCAGAAAATTACACATCAAGTAAAGTTAACCTTGTTGTGACATCTATGTGAAATATCTTATCCTGGTAAACTCGGTTTCAAAAAGTGCCTTTAATCAACCCATTCCCACATTTATACGCCTTCTGACACCTCTGCTGCAAATGCCTTTTGAAAACATAGAGTTATTCCATTTAAGCCAATGTCTTCTAATTTGCCTGCTGTGGTATATGGGAACGGGTTAAGTGATAATCTGTACTGTTTTACTCCGTCTTTATGACAGTCTCTAAATGTCAATAGTGAGTTATAGCAAGAACAGACTATAAATCTGCAGCAGCCGAATTTGAAAACATTTGTGTAAAATTGCGGTAAATCATATTACTGTAAAACAGGTTTAATTCATGTTTGATTAATATATGCCAATATTTGTGAGCTTTTCCTTGCAAATTCATAATCTTCACAAAAAAATGTCCAGAATTGAATGAACAGAATTTTAAGACATCTGAAAAATATGCTGATTTAGCCGATTTGTGTAGTCACAAATCTGAAACAAGAAATAGCATATTGTAGCATGTTTAAAAATATTCCTTCATTGCAATTATACATTTTCTCAACTGATTTGTAATGGGTAGGCTGCATTTTACCTTGAATGTTGACAACTTGGTACAAACAAGCAACACATTAAAGTAGAGTTTTTCACACATAACTGTAAGTTAACTCATTAATTAGGCTGTTTGGATAATTCAGTTTATTATTACCTGTACTAGTACCGGATGAAATTATTTTTTTAATATTTTTTCAATTTCATAGCGAACGCCAGCAAGTGATAAAAGTTGAATAGTTAATCAGACCACGCGATTTGTGACAGACAGACAGACAGATTACCCAAGCCAAAAACAATATATCTCCCCAATACATGAGGAGAGACCCAATTGGGAATTTAGAGTATGTACTTTTGATCAGGAAAAAAAATTACCTTCATATTGGGCAAGAATGTTCATAGTTTCGCTGGTTCCTTTATGAGCAGACGACACACGAAGTTCACATGGAACACCGTAGGTTTTACAAGATGTCCTGATTTTCTCACAATGGGCCATATCAGATGGAGAACCCATGAATACTACAGCTCGAGCGTGAGGTTTGGGTGATAACAGCTGAAAATCAAGCAAAAATATTTTGGTATTAACTAAGATTCTGGTTATCAAAAAAGGTATTCGAGTACTAACTCAATAATAGTTTCACCGTTTTTCTGTTTGTCATCATTCTGTTAAAAGTAAATGAATAAAACTTAAAATTTAATGAATTAGTTGTTCTCTCTCTGATCCATTTTAATGCGTTTAAAATGGCAAATTGATTGCAATTATGAGTCAATGGAGTCAATGGAGAACAACATGACAAACAGGTAGCAATTTGAATGTTATCTCCAGTCGATTTGCAACCATATGCCAAATTTTCACATCTTTGTCATAATTGTGTTTTCAATTTGCATTGCATTTTGATTGGATAGTTGTAAGAAATACATGCTAAAATGATTGGATAAGAACTTCCTCAACTCATTAGAACTATCTTCTATCATTCTTATATATTCAAACAAAATTGGGATGCATTAATTATAGGAAATTGTGAGATTATAAGGTTTCCTTTATTACAAACGCGGCCCAACCCTTCTTCTTGTATATTTTTGGTCTTGTTAATATTACAGACACCAATTGATTAAGAAACCATAAACCACTTCTAATTGTTGATCTACATTTCTTATTTTCATAGGTGATATTGATATTCACTTACAGTTAAGAACATAATGAAATTGAAAAATTTACCGCTCCGTTCAGTTCCACTCCCACTCTTAAAGCGTTCAGTAGTTGAAACTAGAATGGAGTGCTCCGCGGAGCATGTGTGTGTCACCTGCACCTGCTCATTGAAAGTATGACGAAAAAGTGTGACGAAAAAGTGTGACGGACAGACAGACAGACAGACGGACGGACGGACAGACGCCGGATAAAAAAAAAAGTAATCCCTAAGTGCCTACCATGCTACGCAGGGTGACACAATAATTGTGATTGCTTTTTCTGTTCCGTTCAAATTGATCGCTTTTTTACGATCACTAGGAACTCTTTTTTTTCTATCAAAAGGATTCTTTCATTCATTATGATTGTTTCGTTCAGAGAACAAAATTCAGTTCCGCTCTTTAAGGGTTCCAAATCACACTCATGATCCATTCATGTTTCGCTCAGATTGTCAATTTCATGATGTTCTTAACTGTAGATGTTTATCATTGCTATTCGTTTTTATTAAGCCGTTTGTTCTGCACCATTTAAAGCATATAAAAGTCTGCACCAAATGTTTGGATGTTTACCCGAATAGAATTTCTGGGTGTAATTGTTGATTTTGTTTAAAAGTAAAACAACTCTTTCTCATCATATACAAATTAAGGCCAACACAAAAGCATGTTGGTACTTATAAAAGACAATTTAAAGTGAACGATTGCCAGAATATTAAAAGACAAGACTTTTTTAGGAACAAGTGAACAAATTTTGATTTCTTGGGGAGTACCCAAGTTCTTGGGTTGGAAGAGTATACGAGAACCAGAGTAATAATATCTATTCTGGTTCCCATCCCTAGTATTAACCAAATGTATAACAAATCTGCAGCAGCAGCAGGTTAAGCAAAATTTATTGAAAATTTCTATATTAAAGTGAAAATATTACTTTTGAAAAGTTGTGAAAACATTAAGGCAAAACTTGAAAAGAAGATATTGTTCATTATGAGCAATTTCTCTTTTTGCCTCAATGTTTTCATTGGAATGTATACACATGCAGACAAACTCTTGGGCAATGAAAGTTATTTTACAGACAAAAAAAAAGTCAGAAAGGGCAATTACTATGTAATTAGCTCAAATAGAGTTATGGTTCCTATACACTCGCAGCACTGCTTTAATAAAACTTCATACAATGATATAACACAGTGAGAGGAAGTGCAGTGTATAGGATTTGTTGTGTGCAGATGCATTTTGACTCATCTTATCAACATAGGTATTGCTCACAATATTAACCCTTTCCATCATACGACAATTCTGCAGCAGACGACTTTGAACATATTTTGTCAAAAAATAGAAAATCTCTAT
>JAUELF010266604.1:0-11070 GCA_031471495.1 Clinocardium nuttallii | reverse complement strand
CGCTCATCACGGGACTCGAACCAGGGACCTTTGATACGAGAGGCCGACGCTCTACCTCTGCACCACTGTCTCCCACAGAGTTATCCATTCAATTATAGAGATTTTCTATTTTTTGACAAAATATACTCAAATTCGTCTGCTGCAGATTTGACGTATGAGGGAAAGCGTTAAAAGAACCAAACTGTCCTCTACTTAATCATTAGGTCAGCTACAATAATTTGATTTAACACTATAAAAAAATCGGACATCAATAAAATCGAATGCGGCTGTTTTCACAATTAAGTAAACACTCCTGATCACTCACTTCAGCCAAATTCTCATATTGTCATATTTCTACAAGAGCCAGGAGACATGCTCTACAGCAACACACATGGAGAATCCCAACTGCATCGGAGCATATCCAGCACAAGCATATCACTTGCTTGTCTCACAGCTGCTTCCTCTACATGCTCAAACTTGGGCCTGCCTATGGAAGCAGTTCATAGTACTGCACTTTGTGCATCTAGATGTACTAATGACATTTCCACCAACAGGATAGATATCATAAAGTGACACACCACAGTGACACCTTTACATTGGAGCAAGCTGTCTGGAAGCGGACAATTACTCCCTGAATCTGAATGTTGTAATGTCTGAAATATCACAGGCAGAACACTCCATACTAGTATGGATCCTCAAGCAAACACAACTCAGACTTCACTGTCTGGGTGTGATAACGCTTCCACATTGAAGTATGATGCAATTGTTTGCCTACTTTGATATCAAACCATTGATACTCACACTCGCCCTTAAGATTCAGGTACTTGCACAGACAATTGTGTCAGTATATACTTCAAATATCAGCTCCATATGTTTACCCGATAGGGGTGGACACTTTAGGACAGCCATAAAATCACTCGGCCAATTTCCTATAAAGTGGTAATTCTGTTTGTATATATATATAGTTTAACTGGTTACTCCTTTTAAAGTTTTAATTCTGTTTTTATATTTATATATATATATATATATATTTATTTATTTATTTTAACTGGTAACTTCAATTAAAGTTGTTATTCTGTTTGTATATATATATATAGTTCAACTGGTCACTCCAATTAAAGTTGTAGTTATGTACTTTAACCTAAGTTGTAATTCTATTTGTAATTCTATTTGTAGTTCAACTGGGGAGATCATCTTACAAAAAGATCTTCGTCCAAAAGAAATGTTCTCGCTGGTGGTGGAAGCAAAAAACATTGTGACTGGCATATCATCCGAGACAGGACTCACCGTCGCTAGGAAAGCCCATCCATTGGAGATCGTGAACGAATACTCTCCAATCAAATACAGTGGTTATGATGATATCCACTATCGGCAGAAACGTGCAGTAGTATGTTTACTTTTTATATACGAACATGTATTAGTGATTAGTTTGCTACTGACTTCACTGAAGGGGATATAGGTTTATCATCTGTCTGTCTGTCTGTCTAAAGAGAATATTTGTGATAACTCGGAAAGCTAGGTTCACATAACTAAATGGCACATACAACAAATCTGCAACAGACAGCTATTAAAACAGCAAGTCAAACATATCTAAAATGTCTGTAAATGAATGTACACAAATTGAATAGAGTTGAAAACATTGTGGCAGGAGAAATTGCTCATTACAGGCAATTTTTTCCTTTTGCCACAATGTTTTCAAATACATGTCTAGCTGCTACAAGGCATCAGAAAATGTATGTTAAGTAGAATACTCTTGATACTAACCTTTGCAGCAGTTGACTTCTGAAAACATATAGGGAAATGGAGAACTAGCTTCAATTGATTTTCTCAAAAAAATTTCAACTTTGTATGGTTTTTTAAAAAATATTTCATCCAGTTTTCCATGTACCTACTTTTTCCCCTGAGATTTTCTCAAATCAGACCACTTAAAAAAATATGTTATAATATTATTTTAAAATATGACATGTTTTGAGAGCAGTAGACAACTATTGAAATCATTGTGGCTAAAGGAGAAGTTATTCATGATGAGCTATTTCTCCATTTGATACAATGTTTTCAACTTTCTTTAACTTAATTGAACTTTCATTCATAGCAGACAACTTTTGAAAACATTGTGGCCAAATGTGAAATTGTTCATGATGAGCAATTTTTTTCTTTGGCCACAATGTTTTCAATTTTATTTAACAATTAAGCTATTTTCTATGGAGATTTTTCAGAATTTTGCCAAAGTCATCTGCTGCAGATTTGTTGTGTGTGTGAAGGGTTTATAAGGTAGAATAAACTGGCACTTTCCAAGTAATATAGAGGATATTTGTTTGTTTCAGTGAAAGATCGATTTTTTGTATATTTTATCCCGTACAGTGTCCAGATTTCCCCTGTTGTGAGCCCCACGCAGTTTGTATTACTACCTGAACAAAATAGTCCAGTTTTTTTCTGTGGAGATTTACGTCAAAATCATTTGAAGACATTGCATAAAGTTATCATTTTAATGTTAATTTTATTATTTAGATGCATAGTATCTAATAAAATATAAGTAAACTCCATAATTAGACAAAATTAAATCATGAAAAAAGTAGTTCCGGCAAAAATTGGTAATTTCACTGTTTGAAAATGGTAATTTCACTGCTTGAAAATGGTAATTTCACTGTTTAAAAAGTGGATTACCGGTTTCTATTTTACTGAGATATCTCTATAATCCATCGATAGGCATAAACAAAAGAAATTTAGTTGATTAGAATTGAAAACCATGTAGGGAAAGTGGAAATTGCTTCTTGTATTTTAAAGTCCGTCTGCTGAAAATGCCTCAAAATACGTCTGCAAATTTTTAAAGTTTTTAAAATCGGCCGATCAACCTTGCGTCCAGTAAGGCAGTTTCCTAGCTAACGGTTTGTAACGGTTCGTACCAGAGATGAAAAAGCTGTAATTTGATTGGTGGATTGGAAACCGTTCAACAGTAACTGCGTATTGTTAATCTCTCATAACATCTGCCTATTTTGAGTATTCAAAATAAGCAATTTCTACTTTTTGTCCACACTGTCTCCAAATATTGTATAACATTCTTATTAAAAAGAAAATACAATAATAATACAAGGTAAACGATTAAAATCTCGAACCGACGAGTAAACTTCACTAATATTAATAACACCTGGAAATATGATATATATCCGAAATAAAACTGTTTCACCGTAACGTATTTGTCGCTATTACATATCGACTTAGGTAAATGCTGTTAGAATAGAAAGGGAAAAAAGCCCGAAATGATGCATTAAACAGATTATATTGCATCCAACTAGATGATTTATTTCCGAGACGAAAACAACATTTTTCGTCGTGACGTATTTATTGTATTTTTATGTCAGTTAAACCACTGCATCATGTCCCTGTTTTCCGATGATAATAATACTCATACGAATATTTTAGTATTTTATAAAAGGACGTACGATGTATTTTATTCGAATTTTAACCCTTATACCGCTGAATAGCTACTACTGGACTCGGAACAATCAATCTTTCATTGATAACAATGGTCTTGAATAAGAGCCGTCCCGCGAGAAAACCAACATTATGGCATCTGCGTAATAGATCGACCCATATAAGCCTGCGCTGACTGATCCGGGCTGACATATTCCGTCTCCAAAGGGATTGATGTATAGAGTAATGGTTCCCGAAACAGAAAATCCACAAGAGGTGAAAGATTTCTATCCGGGTAAGCCATCGCGGGATGCTTAGACTGAGCCGGGTCGATATTTTACGCAGAGACAACAATGTTGGTTTTCTCGCGAGACGGCCCATAACTCGTTTGAACATTTCCTTGCTTCGACAACAGCGTAGCAGTGGTTCTGATCACTCGCACTATTCTAAGTCCCGAAGGACGCTTTTCGTACGACGCTGGCTACTGTTTTATAAAGAAAAATATCAAGGGTTTGTTATCTCTCCCATCTAATTTGCGAAATCGTGTATATCGTGCCTGTAAGTGCCATACAGACATTCGTCCTTTTACTACGTTTTAGTCGTTATCAACGATTTCCACCCCCTGGGTCCGCGGATCGCGTTACGTAATTATCCCTCGACCTTGGCGCTGTGCTTCACCTACCGGCTGATCGGTTCACTAGTCCTTCACCCTTCTTCGTGTGAACCATTGACAATCGAGTTAGCACGAGTAAGTGATATAACTGAACATAATGTTGTAAAACGGTGTTAAACAGGATTTAAATAATTGACCATAGGAAAAAAACCTTAGAAAATTGTATTTTTTTTTAACATCATTAGAAAATATATAATGTGTATTATAGACCTTATATATGAACATAGATTTAATAAAAACATATGTATTGTATGGTGTGTGGGAGGCCGCGACCGTCACATACGTATGCACGTGATAAAGTTCTATATTTAAATAAAACAGACAAAAAGAAAGACAAGACAAAAGTGTTAACCCGTCCGTGAGAAAGAGGTATACATTGGCATTGCTGGACAGTGGATCTTCAGATAAATCGTCCATTTTGATCCGTCTTATACACAAGTTGATAGAAGTGTGAAGCATTGACAATATTATACATAATTTGGTATGACCCGATTTGGAATGCAACCCTGGTATCCCGTTCTTACACTATTACACCATTACACCATTAAACTATTACACCATTAAACTATTACACCATTACACTATTACACCATTACACCATTGAACTATTACACCATTACACTATTACACCATTGCACCATTAAACTATTACACTATTACACCATTACACCATTAAACTATTACACTATTACACTATTACATCATTAAACTATTACACCATTACACTATTACACTATTAAACTATTACACCATTACACCATTAAACTATTACACCATCAAAATATTACACCATTACACCATTAAACTATTTCAACACCATTGGATTGGTTTATAAGTACGCGACTTTAGACACCTAAAGCATAGCCTGCAATGTGATACTTTACATTATTTTCGAATTATATCGACCGTGATCAGCCGCAACATTTATTGAGTTTAATCTTTGATTGCATATGTTCAATTCTCATTGATTGGTATTTGACCACGCTTAATGCGTTTGCGACTATTGCATCCGCGAAGTCTGAACTGCACTGTTCGGAAATTTGTTTCAGAAAGCTTTAAGAATATTTTGTAAAATCAGTATCAATATGGATTCTCCTTAGCATGGACGCTAACACGTGTAATTATAACGTTAAGAATATATCAGTATCAATATGGATTCTCCTTAGCATGGACGCTAACACGTGTAATTATAACATTGAGGTTGGTTTTCGCAGCTCATTTTCTGAGTTTAAAATATCTTGCAAACCGTCTTGGTTGTGTAGTAGTAGAGCCTCATTCTCGAATGCGGGAGGTCGTGGTTTCGAAAAAATGGCAGTAATGGGCGCTCTTCTTTGCACACAGGAGTATGGGGTTGGCATTATCATTACGACCGACTGGCTTGTGTCAGGATACACGGACAAGTAGAATTGGTAACTTACCCATGAAAACGCAGTGATATAACTGGAAAAAAAAGGTTGAACGAGCTGTCCCTCCTAAAATATGCATTGAATGCCACTTAGACATTAACTTTTACCAATTGAACGAGTGGTCCCTCCTGAAATATGCATTGAATGCCACTTAGACATTAATTTTTACCAATTGAACGAGTGGTCCCATTTTCAACATGGAAGAGTCGAACTTTGTGAACTACGGTAGCTAAAAAAGATAAGTAACAATTGCAAACAATGGAGTGTAAAGCATCGGCCTCCCGTACCAAAATAATCCGGGTTCATTCCGAGGATGAGCGGCTTCTGTCATTGGGATTCTTTATACACATGGAGTCATCACAAGGTATGTCTCCAGAAAGCGGACATCGAGCGTGATATAATATATTATATAATATAAGCTGAAAGCTTATTTCGCATTCGATGTAAAATAAAAGTAATCCTGACTCTGGTTTGCCTATGAGCGTATTACACATGCCTACCGAGTCATCGATGTACGTAGATGTTATATGACTCCCCAATTGGCTAGACGCGGCTATACCCCGTACGTTGATAGGAGCTTTGCTAATATACTGCGGTTTGAAAGTAGACTCCTAATGCCATTATTGAAGCAAATTTCTTAATCCTATCGCCTGTTGCTTTCAGTTTATCTACACGCCATTTCTAAATTTTGACGGGCGCCATGCTGGACCGCGTGTTAAGTCTGCCCATGCGCAGAGGATATTAACTTAATCGCGGGATTAGCGGGGGATGAAATCGGATTAGGCGAATGAGTTGGTAAACGTTACGTACTGGCTTAGTTAAAACCCGAGCCAATGTCAAACATAAAACAGTTTCTCAGAACACTACAGACCTACATTACTTTCAATAGATTATTCTATATATTATTTAATATGATATTATTACTAACTCAAAAAGGCCATACTCTTAGCTTTGAATAGTTCATCATTGACTTTGATATAGTGTTGTCGATATGAGTATGTCCAGAGTCTACACTGATAGCATTGGACCCCTTTTTGGCATGGCGCCTCCAAAGGGATGATTTTAAACTGTTGTAACTCCCACCGAGGTAGCACGATGAAAGCAACTCGATATATCTTTGGCGGCGCATTGTAGACACTCGAATGTTAACCCTCCCTGCAGCAGGAAATAATTGTGGCAACTGTAGAAATTGCTCATGCTAAATTTCAACGTCTGCCACAAGTTTTTAAAGTTGTTCATGGTTTCTTTTATTTCTTGGAGAGTTTCCTTTTTATTTGTTTAATGTGTTTAAAGTTGTCTGCAGCAGATTTGTAGTATTTGGGAAAGGGTTTAAACCCGTTAACTCGACTTAAGAAAGCCTCTGTAACAAACGACATTAAACACAATTGTGAATTTAGTAAAGCAAAACTTCTTCTAAAATAACCGAACTTGGTGTGTTCATCTAAGTTATTTTAAACAACATCAACAGCGAAAAGAGTTTTATATGTATTTAGATGTGCCGAACAGAAAAGTTGCAAGGAGTTCGATAGCCGAATCCACCAATCTGTTAACCTATCACACACCCAAAAGCACGATGTGTTTTATTAATTTGAATACACGCCAGCCAGTGTAGGCACCTAATACAATGTAAATCTAAACTTGATATTCATAAACTCTTCAGAAGACCAAAGCAGTTTGTTGCCCCTTTGGCCCTTGATTGAACAGTAAAAGCCGGACAAATGAGTATTAACGATTGGAATGAATGCAACTCTTAAGCTACATCAGGTAGAGTGACTTCCTACCCGTCGCGGTATGACCTAAACTGTTGCAAGCGGCATACCACCCTGATGTTTGGATTCAATATATAACTAAAGACGGCAAGTACTTTCGAAATTTGAAAGGTAAAACCGGTTGGCCCACATCAAGGTTTTCACTACGGCTTTTGGCTTGCAACACCATGTCACCATTGGTGTACGCCTGGTCATGTTTAATGGAAGGAGCAGGTAACTCAAGACTAACGAAAGGTATGCTGTGCATGCAAGACTATCTAAAATATGGATGATATTAACGTTTAAGAACCGTGGATTGTCTAAGGGTTTGGTACATAAAAGACTTGGTCCATGCTAACCCATCTCAGTGGTTTTCCCAACTAGTACATACGATCCATGTATTCAAATTTAATCACCCTGTTTGTTAAAGGTTTGTGACTAATTGTCTAAGAGGGAAACGCGGAATAATAGTCTGATCTGGATTTACACTGTCGCAAATGTCCTAAGGATGTTGTTCATAGAAAACGGTTTCTATAACACTTACCCACATACAACACATATTCATCAGACGGTTTCCAAATCATTTAGGCAAAATGTAAAGGTTTAATTATAGAATAGGGTTGAGAAAAGTGTGACTAAAGGAAAAAATGCTCATCATGAGCAATTTCTCCTTTGACCACAATGTCTTCAAAAGTCGTCTGCTGCAAAGGTTTCAGAGAGCGTTCTGCATGAGGAAAAGGGATAATGCATGCTGCGGCACTCAATGATGCAGTGATAGGATGTCATGATAGGAGTTGCAGGCTAAGTATAGCATAGCGATACCCACTTGAAACCCGGTGATGCCGGCTAATGCCGGGTGATGCCGGGTCGTTTGGAATTCGTTTATGAGACCTTTTATTGAGTATCCGGTTCTCTTAGAACACTTCGGTAACAGTTGGCGAACTGTTGGATCCTCGTGAAAAACGTATATAATCTCTGACGATAGGAAAGGGGGGTCAACTTCGTCATTTGAAAGATCTCACATGTTGCTTGAGTATTTCTTAGTCGTTGAATATTCTTCTCACAATGTCTTAATAAAATGATTTAACCCTTTTTCAACAGGCAAATGAATTTTAAATCATGTGCAAGACACGACTTTTAAAAAAAACCCTAGTGGTAATAAAAGAAATTACTGACGATGAACTTGTTCTCGGTGTGCCGCGCAATGTTTTCAACTCTGTTTAATAGTTATACTTTTATTTATGGGGATTGTTCATACATATTCTTCTAAGATAATCTCATAGTCGTCCGCTCTATTCTTATTGTACGTTTGGAGGTTAAAGATGATGATGTTGTTTGTTATTCGTTGGTTCCCAAGCTATAAACCATCGCGCGAAGGACACAAAATGAATCTGACTTAACGAATGCAGATTCTATGATTTACGTTCAATCGGATCTCTGTGATCCTAACACATATAAGTCGACATTTCGTGCACCTCAAAAAGAAACCGGACTTCGGCAAGTCTTATTACTTAGCCTTGTACTGGTTTGTTTTCAGGCAGCATACATAAGTGTTTTGTTACCTAAATATTACTGAAATACAGTTCAGAATGGCGTTAAACCACAATGAAACACATGATTGTAAAGGATTACCTAAATATTACTGAAATACAGTTCAGAATGGCTTTAAACCACAATGAAACACATGACTGTAAAGGCTTGACATCCATTGGCTCATTGAAATGCCTGTTTAGAACGAGAAGTATTATAAACAAATAGCGCACATTGTCTGAGATAATAACAGAGACATAGACACTTTTACATATGTATGTACAAAGTGCATGCATCATGTCAATGCCATACAATCAAAGAGATTATTTCATTTAAAAAAAAAATCAGTGGGAAAACCTACAATGCCGTGAAATATAGTTAGATAGTGTACAAGGAGAACCAAACGTTGATATATTATTAACGACGTCTAAATTCTCCAGTCAGTAAGGTGACTTTTTTATTGCGAGTTTATCTACAGTATTCCTGTATCATGTCATTTATCCATGCTGCCCACTGTGTGATAAGTTAACTGTTGCAATAACTATGGGTAGCAAATTCGCATATTAACCCCTATCCCGCTACATTCTTACCTCTGATATCGTCATCATTGGGTAATTTGTTTAAAACATGTTCTTTGTGTCTGATTTCATAATGGCGTCATATCTCAGTGTTATCTGTTATTATGCACAGCCAAAGAAAAGTTAAGGGAGTAATTGTTGTTCTTACATGGATTATCGCAGGTTCTTAGAACTGTTGTATCTAATATAAATGATGACGCCGCTATTACCAGATAGTTACCGCAGTGTCCGACATTTTAACGAGTACGTGTCTGATACTTGCTTTGATTCCAGCACTTGACTTTTATCGTCGTGGGGCTGATGCCTTTGAAAGGCGCGCTATGACAAAAATCAACCTTCGCGATCAGAAGACTCGGAACTGGATATGTACTATACACCAATTAGTCGTATTTGACGCTTTGATTATTTCGATGCCTAAGACAATTAAATGCTTCTGAAAACAATGCAGATTCAGGTGAGACATTCCTGCATTGTTTGCACTTGGACAATCTTACTAAGTTTTCTGTATGACGTTGTTAATGTATAACTTAAATAAATGTTGACGTTGGCTTAAAAACATCATACAAATAAAAATTGGTAAACATATTTGGTTAAACCTTTCCCTCACATAGACTCGTTCTGACGCCTCTGCAGAAGACGGCTTTTTGAAAACAAAGTGACAAAATAAATATGAATTAAAAATTATCCAGTATGAATGTCGTTCCTTCATAGAATCTAACCGGGAATTAGTTATTTTATTTATCGGAAAATCTCTAAAATAATCGATGTATACCTAACTGAATATTCCGAGTTGAACCTTTCTTAATCTCGGCCCTAACACAATTTATAAACGTATCAAAGATTAAAAGATCTTCGGAATTAGAACAGCGTTGTTTCCTTTTCTGAAAATTGTCTGTTTATTTATAAATCGATTTACGATTAATCCACCTTTTTCGAAGCGTTAAAATAGTTTCCAAACTGTCTTCAAAGACATTCCTTTCCACTTTTACTTCGGGGAATGGTTATATATAGCAAGTGACGCAAGTGCCTTAAACATATCCAACATGCAAGAAATATGACGACTTGAACAAAAGAGATCCAAGTACAAATATGGAAATTCTCTATAAACGAAAGTATAATTATTGAATATACTTATAAATGATTTCTTCTTTTGCGAATCTTTTTTATTTTTATTTGATTAAGTCGTATGCTGAAGACGTGTCTGCGTGTCGAGAGGGTATCATTTTCAACATATTGACGCCTTTTCACGCCTCTGTAGAAGACAAATTCGAAACGTTTATGGCAAAAATAGTAATGGTTCATGATGAGCCATTTCTATTTTTGCCATACTTCTTTCAACTCTTTTAAATAATTAAACATTCCCTTGTTAAGATCTTCCATAACTTCGCCAATATTCCTTCGAGGATGTATGTTGCCGATTCGTCTGCATGCAGTGATGAGTCTAAGCATGGCTTGTGTAAGAATGTCGTAGAGCCTTCGTCTTTAGCATTATAACGTATCTCCAGCAGAGATGACGACCTTTGAAAACAGTTTCTATTCATTGACACTAACTCATTTATTTAAGGAATGGAGAGCTTTTATTTCGTGTTCATGGGGGTATGACCAAAAAAACCTGATCACGCGCTATGAAATCGCGAAGCGGTTTCATAGAATGTGTGATCAGGTTTCTTTGTTCATACCCCCATGAACACGGAAAAAAAGCTCTCCATTCCTTATATTTTAGCATTGATATGGCTACTACAGTG
>JAUELF010266593.1:0-11070 GCA_031471495.1 Clinocardium nuttallii | reverse complement strand
AGTGAAAACTTAAAAAATCTTCTCCTCCAAAAGTGTCAGGCCGATTTTCAAATAATTTTGTAGAAATGTTCCTTGGTGACCCTCTATCAGATTCCTTGAAGCCATGTTGAATGGTCTAAAAACAAGGGCGCCAGGTGGTGGGAGAGGGGGCTCATTGCCTTATATGACTATGGTGAAAAAAATCTTCTCCAAAAGCGTCAGGCTAATTTTCAAATAATTTTGTAGAAATGTTCCTTAAGTGAACCACTATCAGATATCTTAACATGGCCGCCAGGGGTCGTGGCTCTTTTGCCTTATATTGCTAAAGTGAAAAGAAAAATCTGGTGAGCGATCCAGGGCCATCATGGCCCTCTTGTTTTTAAGAATTATGGCCCTTATACCAAATCTTTTCAACAAACAGAGATATAGCTTTAACACCTCGACCTTCAGCGACTAGTGCATAGTTCAGTGAATGTTTTTGTTAGAAGTATAACCCTTTAATGACTTATAAAGTACTTTGCTTATAAATAGTATGATACAGTCTGTACCACCCAAAACAGTTTAATGTCATTTGCAAGCACAAACAAGTCAAGCATACTATCCTCAGTTGGCCGTTTACACACTACACTTTCATGAAAGTTTATTAGAACATCCATCTCTATCAAATAGATTATATTTGAGGCCAAAATCAAGGTCACAAGGTCAAATTGAAGGGAAAACTTGTTAACACTGGATGCTGCATTTTTAACTTGAGCATGTTGAAACTTTATCAGAAACGTCATCTTGGTACTATGCAGGTCAAGTTCGAACGTTGGTCATGTCTGGTCAAAGAGTAAGTCACTAGATCAAAGTGTACGAAAATCTTGTTAACAATTATTGTTATATTGTTTGTCTTAATAATATATTAGTCAAGTTCGAAAATGGGTCGTATTGGGTCAGAATCTATTTCACTATGCCAACTTGAAGATTAACGTTATTAACACTATAGAAGCAGCAATTTTTGCTTCAGCAGCTTAGAAGTTGCTCATAATGTTTATCTTACTGATATCAAGGCTAAGTTCGAATAAGGGGCATGCCGATTCAAAGTCTAGATCACTAAGCCAAATTGATTGAAAGTCTTTTTAACACTCTGGAGGCCGCATGTTTTGCTTCAACAGTTTTGTCAGATTGTTTGTCTTAATGATAGCTAGGTCAAGTTCGAATATGGGTCATATTGGGTCAGAAACTAAGTCACTTGGCCAAATATGCGCATGATGATTAAACTATTACAGTCATTTAGTTCTGTCACCAAAACATTTAATGATGCTGTTGAGTTAATTAACTATGCTAATGTAATATATATACTCGTTGCATGCTTCTTATCATATTCAGGTCAATTTCCCTTTTACCAGGTTACGTAACATAGCAGGGGCACACTTGACGAGTAACAATCCTAAAATAACCGAGTTAAGTGACATGTATCGACCTACAAAACTTGCAGAGAAATATTCAGAGCTGTATGATAATGAATGGACAGATGCTTATGAAGAATGTAACGACATCTTGAATATGGACGAAGAAACTTGTGTAAAAATGTTGTTGGATCTGCTAAGTGTATGCTTCATTTTTGCTTTATTGATTTATTTATTATATGGCTTTTGATGGACGATATGTCATGTATTCAGTCTTCGTAAAGTGTTCATATTTGTCTCACCTGCCCTTTCGATTGTGTAATACTTATTTCTTATTTAGAGGCGACACATGGATATATGTTGTAAATAAATGCACACGCTAGCAAGTATGTACACACTTTCTTGCAGATTGTATCGTTTCTGGAAAGTTAACAGGTTTAATTTTTTCTACACAATCAATCACCATTATCATGTTCGAATAAAATGCAGTTTTCAACGTTTCACTAACCAATATATGGATATGATAGCATGGATTTTCTGTTCACTAATCAATAATTAGCAGATAAATGGTATATTTCATAGATAACCAATGATGAGTGTTTGAAACTGTTACAACCTCATAGAGATATATTAAAGACATTGACAATGGTCACGGTTAGGCTAGACAAACCCGCTATAAAACAAGATCTACATAAAGATCCCGATACAAGTAATTCTTCTGAAGAAAGATCTTCGCAGACTGACAAGCTATTTGGAGATGCAGAAGTCAAACCAAAAGAACGTGACAGCACTGGTGAATCGCTCCAAGTCAATGATTATAGTTTAACAACTCAAGAGGTAGGATATATTGACATTATTATTCGTAACGATGAAAGGTGTGATGATTTAACCAGGGCATAATTTAGTTTTATTTTGATATACGAAATGTATTATCTCAAATAATGCACATTTAAGATGAATTCTGCACTGCCAGTAGCAGAAATTGAAACTTTAGATTAAGTTTGCTAAAATCAAATTACAATTAAATTTATCAAAAATTTAATTTAAGATTGATTGGCTTCGATCAAATAAAACAAGCTAAGAACATTCGTCGAGCGATACAGTTATGAATGTTACCGAAATTGCTGAACGTGACCATGTGTGTAGTCAATTTATATACCGCTATAGGTTCAATGAATCAACCTGTTATTATCAGACGTTATCGATTTCCTTTTTAATATGACATGTATGTGTAAATAGTACAAACTGCATTGTAGAAAAGACAATAACTGAGAATTTAACCAACAACTAATTGGTAATTATTCATCCATGTCTGGTACTTATTTGATTTACAGCAAATATGTATCAAGTATGAATTGTCATCAGTGACGATGGTTGGTTGATTAAAGATCAAATGGACATATTTATAATCAAAAGTGTACAGATAGACATGCATGTCTTATCAAAGTGCTGAATAATCTTTGTACAAACCTAATATAAATCTGCCTTACAACCTAACACAGATGATACCATGGAACCTTTGGAAAAGGAGGTAAATAACACACCAGAGGTACGTTCTCAATCTAATTAAAGTAAACACATATAGCGCTTACATGTATGAATTAATACTAGCCTGTGTAGCCCGAACGCATGGGACAGCTGTTTCTTCTTTGTGCATAAACACTAATTTATTCATAGAAATATTATTTGCCCTTTACAAGTATCATTATAATGTTTTCTGTATGTTATCATAAACCATGTGTTTCCTTTTCAAAACATTATAAATTAATCTGTTATATACATGTAGTTTCGTTTCTTCTTGGTTTTCATATGAGATTCACAGATGAAACTTTTCTTTTGTATTAATTGACAAATGCGTTAATTAAATTTTAGCGATAAACACAATCACAAATAAATAAACGCGAAGAACGAAAAACGAAAAAATTAGGCTAAATTTTGTTTACATGATATAAAAGATATATATCTAAAGATGAAATAAATTTTACACTTTAATGAAACCTAAGTTGTTAACAACTTCGTCAAGTTAGACACACACATTATATCCAATATGCGTTTGGTTCTGAAGATGACAGGTTTAAGTAGCTTTCGTCTGACCAAAGCACTTGGTCACGTTGTTGTACCGAATGCATGGAGGCATCGTGGAGGCAAGTCGTCTTTGAACTGTATGTGGGCTAAAACGGCGACTATTTGTGGACGTATGGTCAGTGTTATATTGTTGAATCAAAATATTATTGTATTCAACAGTTTTTATTTAAATTTTATAGAAAGACACAGAGGAAATAATTGAGGTATCAGGTCTAAAACAAGATAAGCATTGTCAGTCCCCATGTGCAACTGAGACAACAACGGAGCAAGTATGTATATTACTTTTAGTGTAAGTGCATCTGCAATGTTTACTTGTATGTACAGTTGTCTGTAAAATAAACTAGAAAATACATTTTTCTGAAAATCTAAAATCGAACAAATGGAAATACTGATTAACCTCGCAAATTGAGTATGGTCTTTCAGAATACTTTAAGTACAAAACGTGTGGTTATTATATATACATTGATTAAATGCTAAATCAAACTCAATCGCAGTATTGCCTCTTTTACTAACAGTTACACGTAGTTCGCTAATTTGATGTTAAAGATGCTGATTATAATATAGTATAGTCAAAATTCTAAAACTGTTAAAATGTTGTCTTCTAATATTAGAATCCTAATTCTGGGATAAAATTAGGGTAATAATTTGACTTTTACGTACAATTAACATCTTAATATAGATATGTTATGCTTCATTTGTACAGGGGACCATACCCAATCAGTAAGTAAGTAAGTAAGTAAATATTTTATTATAGTGCCATGTGTATAACAAAATAAACGTATAACAACATATAATAATGGGATAACACCCGGCCCCATGGGCCTATATGTCACTGTTAAGAAAAAAGATAGTTACACAGTGAGTACACTTCACTGTTCCTGTTATAAACATATTTATACACACAGTACTGAGTCGCCCATGTCGTTGGCATGTTTCCTAGTTCATAAAGGACAAGATACATACCAATAGCGTGCCCGAATTCAATTGCATGACCCTAATCATTCTTATACTATATACAATAATTGTTTCTTTGCTATTAAATGGGAGCGTGTTTCATAAAAGTTTTCGTTCCGCAACAGCGATTTACGTCCTTCATAAAAAAGAACAGTAACGCAATTGCAAAACCAAAAAATAGTTCTAAAAGATATCTCTCAAATAACTGGTTGCAAGACTGAAGTTCTTTACAGAAACGAAAGGTAAAGAAAACCAATCATACAGAAAAGAAAGGTAAATAAAACCAATCATACAGAAACGAAAGGTAAAGAAAACCAATCATACAGTATCTCAAATAAAGATTGAAGAATACAAACCAAACAAAATACACTGAGTGAGTGAATGAATGAATGAATGAATGTAATGAATGAATGAATGAATAAATGAATGAGTTAATTAATTAATGAACGGACGGACGGACTAACGAACTAACGTACGAATGAATGTATACATTACTGAATGAATGAATGAATTAATGAATGCATGAATGAGTGAAAAAATGAATTGTACTGTGAATGTATTGTTACATTTACAACAACAGAAAATGTCAATGTTAACAATAAGCATGTGGATTTCTCATTGACTAGCATAAATGGATCTCCGTCTGAAGGAATACGCTTTATCAATACATTTGGACAGTTTTCTGACATGATTCGTCATTAAGTAGCACAGCCTGTGCTCTGGTGATAATTGTTTAAAATCGTCTTTCTTGATAATATCCCCAAATATGTCAGATCGTAATCCCCTGTAAAAAGCACATACAATCACAAAATGTGTTTCTGTCTCTTTTTCTGAACAGTTACAAAATAATCAGATACGAGAGTGTACTGGTTCCCCAATATATCGACATGTCTCTATCCTTAATGGTAACATTCCACATCTAAGTTGGGCTAGTAAAGACCGTTCGTTTTTCAATAGGTTCAGTTAAATGTAGCGTTCACAAATAAATGTATCTTTAAATAATGTGTTAAGTTCATAATTTTTGGGGTTTGTTGTACACGTGTAGACCATTCAGCGATGAAGTTTTATCTTTTCCTCGGCTAAATCTATTCTAATAATAAGTTGATTTGTGTAATAATATAATAAGCCGATCTTTGTCAAAACGGCTTTCAAATGACTACACCAGTTGCTCTCACATATTATATAGTCATGGTTAAGGCAAACTTTGTACATTTTCATGACTTTCAAATGAATGTTTTTTCAACAATTACTTCCAAGATAGTTGGAACTATTCATTACTTACACTGTTTTCAAAATAAGCGATATTCGCAAAAGTTGTATTATTTCAAGATTTTGATCTACACATGGAGTTCAGCACCTTTGGTGTTGTAAATAAGATATTGTCAAGCGTCACCAACATTCGCCATTGCAGACGTTTCAGGACCCGTTAGCATTGTATAAAGATCACAATCATATACTTTGCAATGCTTACCAAAGCATAGATTCTAGGAAAACATGTATCCTTTGTTTATCCTTAATTTATGTGTGCATGTAAAACTGACCGTACGTCATATCTTGACATAAGTTTATAGAACACGATTCAAAGTCATTTTTTCTTTATTTTTTCAATTGATATAAATGTGATTTATTCGAAAAGGGGATGACAAGACACTTTAAAGTCAGACGAAATCATGGTCAGAATATTTCTACATCAATGTATATTTGGGGGTTTTGCCCATAATAAAATACAGACGACACTCTGTATAATGTTTATTCAGTGGATCTTTAACAATTTTCGAAAACTATTGATTGTAACATGTTTCTAAATTGCCTTCTTTATAATCAGCAATGATTCATGTGCAATAAGCAGTTTATCCAATTATATACTTACATGTATCATTGGTCGGTGATCTACAGTTTGAATCAGACATGGACACGGGGAAGGTACGTAAAATTGTCATAATAGAATCATGAAAGATGATAATGAGAAACATACAGCGAGGGAGCAATATATATATATATATATAAAGAGAGAAAAATAATAGAGAGGTTTAGAGTAAAAGAGAGTGATGCATGTATATACAAAGAGAAAGAGAAAAAGATATAGAGATTTAGAGAGTGATGCATGTTATATGCATGTATATACAAAGAGAAAGGAAATGTATAGAGATTAAGCGAGTTGAAAGAGAAATGAGAAAAAAAGAGAGAGAGATAAAAAGAGCGATATAGAGCGAGATAATAAGAGCAAAATAGAGAAAATGAGAATAAGAGAGATATTGAGACAGAGATAGAGATAGAAAGAGATATAAAAAATAAACATAGTTCAATATATCATACATCGTCGCATGTGTTAGTGTAATGTATTAGTTCAAATTGTTTGCAAAACCTGTCAATACTCTAAAGTCCACGTTTTTCATCCATTATTTAAGCTCTACCACTACATCATCGTTGTGTTAACATCTGAATACACCCCATATATGTGTTCTGGTAAATGTAGTATATGCATCATCAACTCTACAGCTTTAGAAAAACATGTTACTTGTATTTACTGTGTTAGATGGCTGACGTTACTGAACGCAACCATGCCTGAATCTTCGTTGGAGCATTATATCTATATTGTCTTTGTCATGTTCAAGGTTACTGCTGAAATCAAAGTAACTGATGATTTTACGGAAGAACAGAAAAATGCTGTTTCAGATATGAGGAAACTATGTGGCACAAAAATGGAACAAGAATGCTCCATATCTAAGGTAAAATATATTATGTGAAAATTAATATAATACATTATATAGTTGATTTACATACTACATGTATGTATGTTATTCTGTTTACCAAACTAAACACATCCCAATCAGCGAAAGTTTGATTAATAGTCGAAGGTTAACGAGTACCAGGTAAAACCTTGATTCCAATATCCCTACACGATTCAATGATGGGAACGTCGGCCTCTCGTACCAAAGATTCCGGGTTCGAATCCCGTGATGAGCCGGTTATGCCTTTGCGATTTGTTCACATAAATGGAGGGAGTTCTACATGTAGTTAAGTCTCCATGAAGCAGCGTGATTGATATAAGCTTCAAGTTTGCTACGCAATCGTTGTAAAATAGATAATTTTAGACAAACTAAGCTAAAGTTCTTTTTCAATGCGGTTATATTGTCCATTTTATATTTTGATTCATGTCTCCAGTGGAACAGGTAATGTACTCACTATGTAAATATCATTGTTTATCTTCACAGTGACAAATAAGCCCATCGGGCCGGTGTTTTTGTTCATTTATTTATTTTGTTTTATGTATGTGTTGTTATACACATGTCACTCAACACTTTACTTATTACTTTTTTCTACAGATAATCGCAATGAAAGTAGCCTTAGAAAAGGGAATCGACAATAAATCGAGCGATAACTTGATGACCTATATCGCAAAATGTGCGCAACTATGCTGGTACATGGCTATACAGGAACTACCAGTCGTTATTGGTTTCCAAGAAACAGCAGCAGATTAACAGTTTGATAGAGATGTATACAAGGCATACACAAAGGTTGGGAAGAAGTTGGACTTTATTGTTTGGCCCCCGGTCTACTTATACACGGATGGACCAATGCTTTGTAAAGGAACTGCCCAAGGGAAGGACTAGATTTATTTGACAACACACTGTAAATTTGTTTTACAAGGACTGGCTTATAACCCTCTCAGTGCACCTGTTTCTAAAGTGGACTCTTCCATATCAAACTCGGGCACTAAATGATGCATGTTCCTAGAGTTTAAGACTAGTTTGATAATGATGATTGTGTGGGATAGGTCGTTACGAGCTTACTCACCTGCATTTGTATGTTAGGCAAAACTTATGATATATTGGGACTTATGATGCGCCATTATTTAATATTCATGTAAACATTGTTGGCCCCAATAATGGACACACGAGAAGGAATTACCCAGGGTAGAATCTACATGTGTTTGTCAACTTAATACGAAAAATGTACGAAGAAATATTCAACATTTTTTCTTAATATGCAAAAAATCCGTTGTATTCATTTTAACCAAATACTTACTTTGAATCTCAATTAGCCAATTCGTATTTACGCAATAAATATTTGATGTTTTTTTAGATAACCAAGTTCGCTGTGTTATTTCATGCTTGCGAACTTTTGATTTTGTTTAAAATTGTGATAGCATTTTATCCAATGTGCCATGTTGATTGGTTGAAAAAATGGCCGCCTGGCCTTATGCAGCTGAAGTCAAATTTGAAATATATATTCCTCCGAAAGACAAATTTAAATAAAGCATGCAGAACTTTACCTTAAATAAACCTCAATCAGGTTAGTTTTCTTTAAGTCACGTTAATTGGTTGTTAAATATTCTCGTTCGAGACGGGGCTGTGTTATCTTATATAGCTACATAGTAAACAATTGCCAAATAATTACTTTCAAACGCCCACTAACATTTCTTCAAACCATGTTGGTTGGCCCAAATGATAGACTTATGGAGGCTGGGTTGTATTTTGCAATATTCGGCCCTATAGTATAAACTTTAAGATTATTCTAAAACGACGTGGAAATGATCCGTCGGAACCCGCTTATTGAATCAAGTGATTGGTCAAAATCATTTGTTCCGTGGGACAAGGCTGATTTGGCTTAAACGTCTTTAATGTTGTTGTTTTTTAAATCCGCTACTCCGAAAGAATCCCGCAGATTTTTACAACTACTTGTGTAGACATTTCCCCTTATTAGGTTTATTCAAGCCAAGTTGATATTTTCGAAATCATTGCCACAAGGTTGCGGGGCTTATTTCCATTTATTGGACAAAGTAAACACTTCTATTTTCCTGCAAAAGATTCCGGCCGTTTTTGTGAAAGTAGTCATTGGGTGAACATCTATGAGATTTCTTCAAGTCACGTTTATTGTTATATAAAACCTGGTATGCAGTGGAAGAGCTTTTTCGTCTCTAGTTAAAGCTTTATAATTGTTCTCTTCCGAAATGATTGAACTGATTTTAAAAAAAAGGTGTATACATCTTTATTTGGTGGCCTTATACTTGAATCGCTTAAGACAATTGGATTGTTCAAAGTCGTGGCTATCTTCAGTCCGTTGTTTTGTGATAAGACTTATCAAATGCATCTATGTATGCACTTGCAAAAATGAGCAATGGATACGAGGAAACATACACATTGATGGAATTAATCCCATTTGTGTTCTTGTTTCTACTTTACGGTGATTTACTAGTTTGAAAATTATCAAAAGTCTTATACACCGTTGTCATAGACACTATGACCAATTCGAGTCACTACTAAAAAAGTAACATTTAATATTTATAGTTTTCACATTCATTCCGACAGATGAAAATGAAATAGTTCATGGGAATATGTTGGTGTTGTGTCAGGTGCTACGGAGGCAAGATAACGCTTGTCTCACAAATTATAACAACCTCCATCGAGCAATGAATCGGCATAACAAGCAGTCGCCAACTGAATATATTCAACGGCTTAAGACTGGTCGATTCAGCGGATTTTGTTTTAATAATATGTTACATTGAATGAAAGGTACATATATGGTCAAACTGCCGGATTTGCTGCTGTGTATGAAGAGATGAAGAGACTAATACCACGCCTGGACGTAAAAGTTAAGCACAGTTTGTATGGATCAGGTTATTGGTAAACATGCTGAAGGCATGCGTCGCATTCTAAAGGGTTTAAATCGAACAAGTAGATACGTTAATAGCCTCTATCTCAAGGATTGTCCGGAAGAACATTTTTGATGGACAATTATTTCATTAAACCGATAATTCTCAATCAAATTGCGAGGAACAATCAGTACCTTTAATGTCATTGGTATCGATGCTCCTGTATAGCCTTAACATTATAGTTCAGAAAATGAAAAATTTCGCTTATGTTTTTCGTTATGTTGTTAAATACATGTATATAAAGACTGATCTTCTGTTCTTTCGATGTCAAACATCGGGGAACTCCCATTCCCCGTTTTTATCGGATGTGTTTTTCTAACCTGAGGAGATTGTGTCCCAACAAAGCGTCAAGTGTTGTTCACCGATCTCTGTTTCGCTTAAGCAAAGTATGTACTTGGGCACTGCTCTGACATGCTTCCCGAAGTATATTTCTTCATTATTCTAGGTGGTCTAAAAATATGGCTTGGGCTTTTTTGGAAGACTCGGGTTGAACTACTGATCCAGGTACTGATTTCTCAAAGTCACTTCCTTTTGTCATGATATCTCTGGATGTGATACCATATATCAGTTATATGGAAAGGTAAAAAGACAGCAACGAAGACATATAAAGCATAGCTGCCTGTAAATGAAGCATTTCCCATTCAACCCGAACAAGATTTGATTCGACTGGAATCATTTACATGTGTAGTATATCCTCACATGACAGACATATGAGGAAGGGTAAATACTCCGACACAACAAAATGTACCAGACCCAAATAAATACGCGTAGGTTAAGTATAAGACTATCCAATAGTTTCGTTATGAAGAACGCTCTCAAACCCAGTCTCAACTTGTAGAAAAAATAATAAGATCGTGTACTGAACCTGTGTTCAGGAAAACTGGATATTTGAAACAAACCACTTGCCATGGCGGGTGTGTACAAAACCAAGACCTAAGACCTAAGACCTGGTACAAAACTAAGACCCTGTAAATAGTACAAAACTAAGACCTAAGACCTGGTACA
>JAUELF010266572.1:0-11071 GCA_031471495.1 Clinocardium nuttallii | reverse complement strand
TACTGTCCGTCTTACATATGTAAACGTACATTCGCACCAGAGACTTTACTGTCCGTCTTACATATGTAAACGTACATTCGCACCAGAGACTTTACTGTCCGTCTTACATATGTAAACGTACATCACCAGAGACTTTACTGTCCGTCTTACATATGTAAACTTACATTCGCACCAGAGACTTTACTGTCCGTCTTACATATGTAAACGTAGATTCGCACCAGAGACTTTACTGTCCGTCTTACATCATTATTTAACATAGCTTAGAAACTTGAACTGTAGCCCCGGTAAATATATTTCAATTACATGTGCGTTTTACTTAAATTATTTAAATAACCTGAACTTTGAATTCATATAAACAGCCCCCTTTTCGCCTTCGCGGCTCATAAGTAAAAAGAACGTTTACGTGAATCGCGTCCGACGAGTTTGGGGTATAATTGACTCTTCGTAAAAGGATCAGCATGTAATGATAGATTGGGCCAAACTAATGGAACTATGCTTCTTTCTGTCAAATTGTGCGTGTATGTCTCAATTACACGTAAACGGACAGTGAAGGCGCAGAGAGCATTATGTGAAAGCACAGGCTCGTCCGAGTCTTCACTGATCACAGATGCTGTAAGACCACGCATAGCTAGACACGGTTCATATACAAACTAAGTGACAGAAAGACCCCGTGTGGTATACGTAGCTTACAAGTAAAAAGTACTTTCGATATTAAACAGCGTGACACATATAGCAAATGTGCAGCATACGACTTTAAATAAATATTAGATCACATTTTAATAATTATGCATATTGCGTAACGATCTGAGTTAATGTGATACCCTTTGATATTTGCTTCGTCAGCTTCATTTTTTTTTCAAATTAAATTTTACAAACTAACAAATCAGCTTGACGTTCTTTAATGGAGACCTTGCATTAGGGCGGACGAATTCCCTAGTTTTTTTCCTCAAATTTAAATGAAAATATTGAACTTGCTAGCAAAATGTAGATGAATAAGTTTTACTTATTTATTTTAGCGTTATAACATTTATCCAAACCCCAGTCGGACGGTATTTGTCCGTCTGTCTGTGCTTTGACAGATCAATTTCTTTCACTAAGACAATCATAATATGACATCTACAGGCATTATATATTATTTTCTTTTTGAAAAGAAGGTCAATATGATGACTGAAATAAACATGGTTAATGGAATAGTAGTAGTATTTGTATTAGTTTTATGGTGTTTTTCGGCGATAGCTGTCCAACCTCAGGTGTTTGTATCGATTAATAATGTTACGCCCCTATAGCGTATCCTTAACACAAGGTACTCGTCTTCCAACAGACGAAATTCGCACCGCTGACTCAAAATATAGGAAAATTCTCCTTTTGTTTACGCTTACGCATAAAAGCTTTTTGTAATTCAAAACAATAATGGTTTAGCTCTACAATGATGCATTTACTGTCGTTTACTTTTTATAAACAACCCCGTAATGGTCACTTGTTTTCACTGGACATTCGCTGTCTGCTATTCATACCTCCATGTCGTCATTATACATTATTGCGCACATTTTATAATTCATTGAAAACTTCTACTTGTTTTTATTATTAACAAAAACTTTCTGATATTAAATTATTTCAGATCTTTTTAAATAACACGTTTTAATGGTTATTGCAGATTTCTGTATATATATCTTTTATTTGTTAGTATATATTTCAGTCGTTTGCCAAATTTCATATCTAAAAGGGTTGTCATAATTCTACTGTCGTAAATATTAAATAAAAACCTTAAGTGGGAGTATATTGATACATTCATAAATACGAATTGTCTTACACCCGTTAACTCATTGAGGCGATTCTTTTGAGTACCCACAACATAGGATTTGAATGTCAAAAATAAGGATTTTTGAACATGAAAAGTGCCTTACCTAGAGCTGTGTTAAGACTAGTTTATGAGGAATGGTGCTAAATCAGATTTTTACCTATGTACCCTGATCTATTTTTTGTTTTTTTTAAATGAAATATATATAACATGATTAACTTTCAATGGCAAAGTATACCGGCGACGTGTGATTGCATCCATTGAAAAAACCTTTTGAACACATGCAGAAAAGTTGATTAAAAATGGGCGTTTGAAAGCATGTGAAAATGAATATAATCCATGTGGGTTTAAAGTTTTTTAAATATGAATATTAATCATATAAATGTGATCCGCGTCAAGCGACAAGGGACCGACGAGCATTATCGGGATGTTTGTTTTATTGGGGTTTACGCCGTGTTCATCATTCTTACAGTATGGCCAAAGTTCGTGATCACTTGGTAAACACACCAGTACTAGGCTATGACACGTGGATTACCCAATGGGCATTTCAACATGATTTCCGCGACAGAGTATCGAACCCGAGACTCCCGGTTGCCTTGCTGCATCATTTAATGGTGTATGGTAGTCAACCAAATAACACAACCTTTAAAGTAGTGCGTAACGGCTCTTCTTAATGTACTGCCTCTGTTGTTGTGGTACAGCGGGGCGGGAGCTATCGGATTCGATCCTCGATCCACGACCAAGTCATACCAAGGATTTTGAATTAAAAGTACGAGTTTTTCTTCCTTGGCGCTCAGGATAGTGGAGATGCCATTACGACTGACCGGCTCTTATCATGGTCAATGTACCACTAGTACTTTTTACATACCCAGGATACGCCGTGATATAACTGATACCTGAACATTGATAAAAGCGGCGTAAAAGACTATGCTAAAATATAAAAAAACCCATAAAAACAATATGGGGATAATGAAGGATATTTTTAGACGTTGGATACCTCACCTGTCTGCTCACCTGAGTGTCTACGGTAGGCAGTTGTAACACGACCCCGTTTCGCGGGGGCTCGTATTGATGCACACTTAGTAGTACACGATTTGCCATCATAACAGAGCCGTTCCGCGAGAAAAACCAACATTGCGGTCTATGTGTATAGTATCGACCCGGATCAGTCTAAGCATGCCATGCAAGCTTACCCGATTATACACTTTTGTCGTCTCCTGTGTATTTTCTGTTTCAGGAATCATTATGTTATACCTCTACCCCCCTGAGACGGACTGCGAAGGCTGATCTGGGTCGATATATTACGCAGAGGACATCATGTTGGTTTTCTCGAGGGTTGGCTCATATTATATAATCCAACCTTGAAATATATCAGACAAAATTTAATGTTGATTCAAAACCGTCGGGCGTTCAGTGAAACCATATGTATCCTTCACCATGCGACAAGCTTCATTCGTCTTTTACTTATGGGCTACTAATATATCTGGAAAAAGCAGACAGTTACTTGCAAAGAATGTTGTGCTAAGAATTGATGTGAGAAAACATAGATAGGTGAACTGAGACATGGTTGAAAACGGCGTCAAACCCCAATCTAGTAATCCCCCCCCCTTTCACCACATACAACAACTCAAAACAAGTTAAATAACTATAAATGCAATGGTAATCAACGGATATAGTTGGTGGCAAATGGAGAAATTGCTCGTTTTATCTCCATTTACGGAAAAACGTGTCGGCTGTAGATTAGTCAAAATGCTTCTGAAAACGAAGATATTTAAGAAAGCTACTACAAAGCGACTATCTGATTCTGTAACGTTAGTAAACGTTACAGTAAGCTGAATGTTATATCCAAAATCATCTTACAGCTTCGTAACAATAGCTGCGAATGTGTGTTTGTACTGCCTACCGTGAGCTACCCTAAATGTTAACCTTTTACCACGTACTACACACACGAGCCGCCTCTCGAGAAAACCAACATTACGGACTCGATTGTCGATCTTGATTTACCTAAGCATGCCGCGCAGGCTAACCCGGCCAGACACATTTCGCCTCCTGCGGATTTTCTGTTTCATGAATCATTACTCTATACCTATATGCTCCTGAGACGGAAAGTGTCGGCCCGGATCAGTCTGTGCGGACAGCTCAGGCTGATCTGGTCGATACATTTCGTAGATGCCATAATGTTGGTTTTCTAGCGGGACGGCGAATATGCAGCAGACGATTTTAAAAACAACAAGGCAAAATTATGAAACTTCTTCATATATGAATACATAATTATTGATGAAATATGAAAAACATTATTGTAAAAGAACAAATTGCTCATTATAAGCAATTTCTTCTTTTGCAACAATGATTTCAAAAATCGTCTGCTTCAGAGACGTCATAATGCGTCTGTATGTAAGAGTGGGTGTACACACACTAGCAAGTACATCTACATGCATTTCTTTAGCTTTACAAACTTAGGAGTCAGTCATGGAAACTTTAGTATAGATGCTGCGACCTCGTACCTCAGCTCTGCCAGTATTCTTTCCGACGTTTGACAGAGGTCAATGCGTCAAGCATCATTCGTCTTTTATGTGCAAAAAAAGCCAATTGTTTTGAGATACAATAGTGTTGTGTTAACTTATGTTTTGAGAAAGCCAGGATACACATAAGTATGTGAACTTGTTGACGTGATATAACTGTATTTTTTAAAAATCAATCAATAAATCAACCAATTAGTTTACAATCAATCAATCAATCAGTTAATCAAATTGTCAAGGAACCAATCAATCAATCAATTAATTAATTGAGTTCATTAATTTTGTCAAGTTTTCAAATTCAAACTCGGTGTGTAGATACCCTGTGATCTGTAGTCATGTAATGTAAATGAACTACATTTCTATACTTCTGTGTTGAGTTGTATCTTAATTAATTTGATTCTAGTTTGCATATTTTAGTTATCCTCGTTTGTCGATTGATTTTTTTATCGTCGAAAGATAAATAACGCTAGTTTTGACCTAGATGTTTTAAACAAATGATCTAGATTGAAGACCAATCAAATGTTGTATTTAATGAATAATAGCGAAGAAATAAAAATAAACAACGTTTTGATTGTTTCATAGTTAAGTTGCCGATTCTACGAGAGGCACTAATAAGGTGAAGTTTTAAAAGGAAATATTCTGCATACTAACCTTTAATTGTTTTCCTTAAGAAGTAAATTATAGTGAAAAAAAGCAGTGAAAACGTATGAAATATAATATTTAAGAGCAAAGTATTAATTATTTTTGAAACATGATAAGATTACAGTTATGTATCGTCAATTGCAACTTATACACCCACCGGGAGCCTCGCGTAATCTACAGTCATTCTTGGTCTTGTTCTATTTCTTAGTGTTTTCTCATATTGATCGACGTGTATCTTTTTTAAAGATTTTTCTTTTTTAAAATGAATATTGGTATTAATATTCATCAGCATTAATAACATCTACATTTAGAGCGTTTTATATATAAAACACATCTTACCAATAGAGTCTTTAAGGTTGTATACACCTGGTTGAAACCTCGGTGTGTAAACAAAAGTCAGATAATTACAGTGGTCCACCCTGAATAAGAAAACAAAATTGAGCCGTCCCGCGAGAAAACCAACAGTATGGACCCTGCGTAAAGAATCGGCCCGGGTCAGCCTAAGCATGCCGCGCAGGTTAACCCTGACAGACACGTTTCTCCTCCTGTGGATTTTCTCTGATACGGAATATGTCGGCCCGGATTAGCCTGGGCTGATCTGGATCGATACATTCCGTAGAGTCCATAATGTTTGTTTACTCGTGGAATGGCTCATTAATATGTAATAGATTCAGTGAGTGGTATAACACACAAACACGTCACATGCAATCGAATATATACATGTTGTAAATCGACAAGCTCAATACAACGTTGATAACACTGTAGGTGTCGTCTCACTTTGCCAACCTTTAAGAAGGTCTTATAATTGCAGAATAATTGTTAAGCATCTGCAGCTATACCTTTTGAAAACACTGTAACAAAAGGAGAAATTAGTCATGATGAGCAATGTCTCTTGTGACAATGATTTAAAAACTATATGTTTATTCACAAATTATACTTTATTTAATAAAGATATTTCATATTCTAAGCCAGTGAAGTTGTTAACAATTGTCGGCTGCGGTTCGTTCTGTGTTACAATGATTTACCCCCCCCCCCCCTTTCCCACACACATTGAAGCTTTTTGACTTATGAAAACAGTTTGGCAAAAGGATAAATTGCTCATTCATGATGACCTTTTGCCTCAATGTTTTCAACTCTTTTCAATAATCATACCTTCTTTTGTAGAGATTTTGGTTTATTTTTTATTTTTTTATTGTCGAGATGTTTTCAAAGCCGTTTGCTTCATAATTGTTGTATATGGGGAAGGGTTTATGTACACTATTCATGACAAAGAATAACATACCTCCATGATTCTATAGAGTGTAATGTTTTATCCGGCTGTAGCGTAAAGTAGGATACCGTGTCGGTGGCGTTAGGAATACTCCAACTTCTGGGTGACAGTCGATTTTGTACGAACCACTGACCTGTGTACTGGGAGAGATACAGAAACAGGTGTTGTCTTACTTTGCCAACTTTTAGTTTTCACGTAAGATGTTAGGGATGCAAACAAGTTGGAAAAGTGAGAATTAGGTCAACATGTGTGTGAATAAGACAGGTGTAATATTTTTTCTTCAAATATTAGCTTTCCTAATAAAGTTTTATCCTCCAACTTTTTGTACAATTCTTTAATCTTATGCAATAAGACTTAAAATAGACCAATTTAACTATTAGGTGGGCAGAGATGTCCATTTTCCACTCTTGTTTTTTCCGGTTCGACAAAGGTGTTACAAAATATTTCGTTGGCAAAGTCACACTAACATTTTAATTCTTGTCATTTTAATCCGACCAAAATACTATCTCATTTAAATCAGGCCAAAATATTTTACTGTACATATGTCTCATTTAAATAAGACCTACATACTTCGCTATACGTATATCTCATTTAAATAAGACCTAAATACTTCGCTATACGTTTATCTCATTTAAATAAGACCTACATACTTCGGTGTACGTTTATTTCATTTAAATGAGACCAAAATACTCCGCTATACGTTTATTTCATTTAAATGAGACCTAAATACTTCGCTATACGTTTATCTCATTTAAATAAGACCTACATACCCCGGTGTACTTATATCTCATTTAAATAAGACCTACATACTTCGGTGTACTTATAGCTCATTTAAATAAGACCTAAATACTTCGCTATACGTTAATCTCATTTAAATCAGACCTAAATACTTTGCTATACGTTTATCTCATTTAAATCAGACCTAAATACTTTGCTATACGTTTGTCTCATTTAAATCAGACCTAAATACTTCGCTATACGTTTGCCTCATTTAAATCAGACCTAAATACTTCGCTATACGTTGTCTCATTCAAATCAAACCTAATACTTCGCTATATGTTTATCTCATTTAAATAAGACCTAAAATACTTTGCTATACGTTTGTCTCATTTAAATGAGACCTAAATACTTCGCTATACGTATATCTCATTTAAATAAGACCTACATACTTTGCTATACGTATATCTCATTTAAATAAGACCTAAATACTTTACTATACGTTTATCTCATTTAAATAAGACCTAAATACTTTGCTATACGTTTATCTCATTTGAATCAAACCTAAATACTTCGCTATACGTATATCTCATTTAAATAAGACCTAAATACTTTGCTATACGTTTATCTCATTTAAATGAGACCTACATACTTCGCTATACGTTTATCTCATTTGAATCAAACCTAAATACTTCGCTATACGTTTATCTCATTTGAATCAGACCAAAATATTTCGGTGTACTTATATTGAATCTGACAACACCGCACAACAGGTCGTCTCAAATTGACTCATACATTATAACCACTCCTCTTAATCACGTGCTCGGTTATTCTGTCCAATGAAACATCACTATACAACGCATTGTTATGCAATCGGAGCTACTCGACAATCACCGCTTATCTATATCATACAATTATTTATATTGGATGTCTTACCTGCTTTTTTAGCGAACATTTTGGAAAGCGACACTTTAATTGACTGACGCAAAGGTCCATCTGAAACGAACTGTATGGGTCAAGTCCTTCGATCTCTAAACGAGCAATCGGGTTTATGACTTGTTTAAATGAAATAACCGACCTTGAGCAGCGTGTTAATGACAAGTATGCATTAGGATCTACTGGCACATCAAGGAAATCTGATCATGATGGACACTGTTTGTCATAGGTCACTCGAAATATGCCTTGATTAAGTGGTGAACAGTGCAGACTGAGATCGGACAGCTCGAAAGCGCAAGGTTATATGTTTCTACATTGTTAGAAAATGCCGGGTTGATTTTCCTGTAGGCACACTCTTAAATTAGTTGTAGAGACGAATACAGTCATATTGGGGAGGGGATTAGTTTTGGTGGGATGCCATGAAGCCTTTTAAAAACGTATACGGTTCTAGGTCAACACTTAGATTCTCATTCTCGGCCAACATTCTTTCCGACATTTGTCAAAAGTCACTTTAAAAAGCACCATTCGTCTCTCACCAATTGGCAAACAGTCCATGTACAAAAGCAGCCAGTGCCTTGGAAAGTATGTTGTGTCGAATACTGTTGTGATACATCCGGGAAAAACATGAGTAGGTTAACTGGCCGCCGTGATATGACTGAATAAATTGTTAACCCCAATCAATCAAACAATCATTAATTTTCGTATGAAATACTACATACTTATGGCTCTTTCCAGTGTTGGTGGATAGAGAAAAGAGACAGCAAAGGTGTCTTCATTATTAACTAATCGCAAGAATAGTTGATACTCTGATAATAGCGAGCCCCGGTAACGATACGAGCTGTCAATCCAAGGGTTGTGAGTTCGAATCCCGACTCGGCCAACTTTCTTTCCGACGTTTGACAAAAGTCAATGTGACATGCGCCATTCGTCTTCCACCAATGGGCTAAGTCTATGTGGAAAAACAGCCAGTTGCTTGGGAAGATTGTTGTGTGGAGTACTGGTGTGAGAAACAGGAAACACATGAGGAGGTGAACTGGCCGTCGTGATATGACTGAGAAATTGTTAAAAGCGGCGTTAAACCCCAATCAATCAATACCACCCGTTTAAAATAAATATCCTTTCATGAATAATTATTTTCCCTATTTTTTGTCTAGATAAGTTGTCAGCTGTAGATGTGTTGATTGTTGGAAAGTTTTGAGTCAGTAAAAGCTGGCCCTTTCAATATAACAGTGGTGACAATATATACCGGTAATAAGCAAACAATTCACTCTACCTTCAATTTTTTTACAGAAAATTTTGGAAGAAATACTGCAGATTTGTTGTATAGGAAAGGAATAATCTTGAAAATTCGAACATAACAAATTTGAACAATTTTGTTCAGCTTAGATGACTAGATTAGAAAATATTCTGCGAAAAGGAGATATCTCTCATCATGAACAGTTGCTCTCTTTGTGACCACAATACTTCCTTAAATTGTCTGCTTCAGAGGCATCATATTTCTTCTCCATCACAGACAGGCCTGATTGGATCAGTGCACTTTTACTCAATCCTTGAGATTGAGAAATCCGCCGTGAACGAGTAGTAAGCATGAGGGATTTGGAACTGGACATAACATGTTCGATCCCCTCTCTCAGCCTTTGGCAATGCACATTTCCTAACCGTATACTAATTTGTTTACCAAGGGATCATGAATGACTGTTGCTGTGATATAATGGGAAAAAACCCATTGATAATGGCAAATAACCCCAATAAACAAGCAAATGGAATGGTCAAGGTTACGTTTATATTTCAGAATAAGCAAAAACAACCAGCTTTTGGTGCAGATGTACTCAGATGGTGGGCGGCCATGTCTTGCCTTCAAACAACAACAACAATAGGCAATAACAAGCTAACTTTGATATCCAATGACATATTTGAGGTAAGAATTATACCGTGTCAAATTTAACCCTTTGCCACTTACAACAACTCTGCAGCAGATGACTTTGAACATATTTTGTCAAAGTATAGAAAATCTCTAGAATTGAATGGATAACCTTTGACTTAAAGTGGAAAACATTGTGGCAAGAGGAGAAATTGCTAAAATCGTGCAATTTCTTCATTTGTCACTATGTTTTCAAAAAACCGCCTGCTGCAGAGGCGTCAGAAAGCATCTTTATGAGGGAAAGGGTATCTGTTGTTTTCAGTAAGATGTCATTTCACGAGCTGAAAGATGATAAGATTTTATATTCCATGGAAAATGAAAACTATGCTCTTTAACCCTTTCCCACATACAACACATCTGTAGCAGACGACTTTGAATATATTTTTAAAAAAATTAGAAAATGTCCATAATTGAATGG
The DNA here is from genome assembly GCA_031471495.1 of Clinocardium nuttallii. Lineage (NCBI taxonomy): Eukaryota > Metazoa > Mollusca > Bivalvia > Cardiida > Cardiidae > Clinocardium > Clinocardium nuttallii. Next base: position 850 of record JAUELF010266572.1, on the reverse strand, counting down.
ATAACCTATGACAAAAAGTGGAAAACATTGTGGCAAAAGGAGAAATTGGTCGTTTTCTGACTCTGCAGCAGATGGCTTTTGGAAAACATATGGACAAACGAAGAAATTGCTCAAGATGAGCAATTTCTCCTTTTGTCACAATGTTTTCCACTTTTAGTCATAAGTTATCCAAATTATAGAGATTTTCTATTTTTTGACAAAATATGTTTAAAGTCGTCTGCTGCAGATTTGTTGTATGAGGGAAAGCGATAATGATGTTTGGGCTTGAATTATGCCTTAGATGCATGCCTTCAAATGAAGACATATTGTTTAGTAAACTATCTTATATTGTTAAAAACTATTTTCAACTCTATTCAATTATTATTCTTTCATTTATAGAGATTTTAAAAAAAAAATTGCCAAGATATTTTCAAAGTTGTCTGCTGCATATATGTTGTATGAGGGAAAGGGTTAAACAACTCTTGATTTTTGTTAGGTTTTTATAAATGTAACATCTTGGTTTTTATTTTACAGATGCGAAAAACTCTGCGCTTCCTGCTTGGTAATATAAGTGTGAAAAATTCCGAGAAATTATTAGATTACGAGTCATTGTGGCCACAAGATAAACACATGTTATATAAACTATACGAATTAGCTCAAACAGTAAGTAGGTTTTCAGTTTATTTACTTGTGCTACAGAAAACAAAAATATGATGCATGTAAGGTTTTTTTATTTCCTACATTTAATCATTTCCCTCATATGGACGCTTTCTGATGCCTCTGCAGCAGACAGGTTTTTGAAAACATAGTGACAAAAGAAGAAATTGCTGAAAACGAGCAATTTCTCCTTTTGCCACAATGTTTTCCACTT
>JAUELF010266561.1:0-11071 GCA_031471495.1 Clinocardium nuttallii | reverse complement strand
TCTTTTGTCACTATGTTTTCAAAAAGCTGTCTGCTGCAGAGGCGTCAGAAAGCATCTATATGATGGAAAGGGTTAACTATGGTTATAATGGCTGCTTCCTTGGCCTTCAGGATTGTGAGGTTTGCATTACAACTGATTCACTAGTCACTGGTGTCAGGATAAATGGACTAGTAGTACTGATAGCTTGGTTACCCAGAAAATCCATGATACAACCAAACAGTTGTTGAAAGAAGTGGAAAAACAGCAAACAATAAATGAATGTACATAGAAAGCATCAGGAAATTATGGACTTTCCAGTTGGCATACAGGGTTATGTTAACAACTGACGTCACAAAGTAAAGAAAAATCTTGCCATTCACTCTGAATTGGTATTCCTGCTTCATAATTCTGTCCCTTTTACATTAATCTGCAGCAGACAAGTTAGGAAACATCTGGCTAAAACTAATGGAAAGTCTTTATTATAAACGAAAGTATAATGATTAAAAAGAGTTGAAAGCATTGTGGCAAAAGAGGTTTTTTGCTCATCATGAGCAATTATTCCTTTTGCCACAATGTTTTCAAAATGTGTTTGCTGACAAGCCCCCGAAAGCATCTGTATGTGGGAAAGGGTTAACCCATAGGTGACTGATCTGTGTTGGCTGAAGGACTTCTTTAACTTCTTATTTTAGATCTAAATGTGAAAGATTTCGAATCGATGACGGAATGGTGTAAAACCAACTCAATAGATCTGGTTGTCGTGGGCCCAGAGGACCCCCTTGCTGCTGGTCTAGCTGATCACCTGACAGAACAAGGTTGGTGGGTTTGACACATTTTACAGTTCTCAGATACAGAAGACATTTGATGTTTTAGCCGATTTTTGAAAACGTAGTGGGAAAAGTAGCAGTTCAATGTCAAGAAAATTCAAATATGTATCAAAAATATACTTTATTTGCTATTTCCAGCTCGACTGTTCAGAGAGTTTTCACCCTTTGCTTTTTTACTTAGAAATTATGGTTAAAGCTATGCATGCGACTACATAAGAGTGCATATATCGGTAACTAATAAGAGGTGGAATAGTTGAGCTTAAGGACACCTCTTCTTCATATAGACATTTTTTTTTCCAAAATGATGATTTCTAAAAGAAATAATTCAATAAATTAGAAAGGATAAACTGTTTATCTGTGTTGTTCTCTTTCAAAAAGGTAAAGAATGTAACATTTGGAAGAATGGATTTACTGTATTATACAGCATCGAAGTTTATAAGACACATATAAGTGTAATTATGACATTGATGTCAATCAATTTGAAAATCCATACTTTGTGATCGTACTTTACAGTGTTTTTTGTATGTTGGAGACTTCTTCAATATTCCTTTGACCAGACTGCGCATGATCATTCATATCTATCTTTACTGGTTGCAAGCAAATGACCTAGTGTCGGTTTCCCTGTATTGCTACTCATATGAGCAACTACTTCCTTTCTCACAGGTATTTCATGTTTTGGACCAAGTCAGAAAGCTGCACAGATCGAAGCCAGTAAAGGATTTTCTAAAGAATTTATGACCAGACATGGCATTCCTACTGCGAAATATAAAAGTTTTACCGACGTTAAGGAAGCAACAGGTTTTATAAACAGGTAATACAGTGTTACAATGTATTATTCTTTCCTACAGTTTTTGCCAACCTATTGCCCTGTCTCACAATGTATTCTAAATAGTCCCTATCTTTAAACTTTGCTTTCTGCAGATTTTCCTCAATGGAAAAATTATTCAAAGTGATAGTTTTACCCTCAAGACTTCTCTATATGAAACGTTACACTGGTTCTTTGAAATATTTGAATTGGTATTAACCCTTTCCCTCATACGAAAATTCTGCAGCAGACGACTTTGAACATATTTTGTCAAAAAATAGAAAACTAAAAGTGGAAAACATTGTGGCAAAAGGAGAAATTGCTTGTATTGAGCAACTTCTTTTTTAGCAATGTTTGCAAAAAGCTGTTTGCTGCAGAGGCGTCAGAAAGCGTCTATATGTGGGAAAGGTTTAACTTTAACTTCTCCAGATTTCTATTCTATGGTTCATATATTATTATGTTGCATACTTAATCTTAAGTGTAGGTCACCCTGACGTTTTTTTAGCTTTATATGAAAATCATACTGATTCCTCTAAATATTTGAGTTGTTATCAATTTCAATCAGTTGTTGTATGGAGCAGCACTTGTCAGATAATTGGTAAAGCAAACATTGCTTATAGTAAGTATCTTTATGTTTTCAGCGCCGATTACCCAGCACTGGTAGTTAAGGCAAGTGGTCTGGCCGCTGGTAAAGGGGTGGTGATTGCTAACAACATTAATGAAGCTTGTAATGCCGTCAGAGAGATGCTTCAGGTAAGAAAGAGCTCACCTGCCGGCCCAGTCGCGACACAACGGTCATGGTGTAGTACCCTTGGGCAAGGCACATTTTCTAGCCTAGTACTGGTTTGTTTACCCAGGGATCATGAATAAGTGAACTGTCACCGTGATATAACTGCTGCAGAGGCGTCGGAAAGCATCTATATGAAGGGAAAGGGTTAAACCCTAATAAATAAATAAATACTATAGTCCTTGTTAGACTAACACAATGTGGATAACCCTTTCCAGCATGCCGCAAATCTAAGCAGACAACATCTAGGCAGAAAAAGAGGATGCATCTGTAAATGAAAGTATATATAATTATTGAATAGAGTTGAAAACATTGTGGCAAAAGTAGAAATTACCCATAATGAGCAATTTCTCCTTTTCCACAATGTTTTCAAACATTGTCTGCTGGAGAAAGCATCCATGGTTAAGAGTATAGCAGGACAGTCTGTCGCTCTTGTTTGTCTAGACAAAGCCATAAGATAATGGGGGTAATAAGAAGGCAGCTTTTCACATGCGAGATCTATATATTTTCGTTCATTATTTCAATTGTTTGTTTCTTTGCATTTCCAACTACATGATAGAACATGTAGTTAAAAGTGTTTCGTACCAAGCTTTTCATTCATAATTTCACGTATCCAGTTATAGCTATTAATGATCTGATCATTGTCACCAATTGATATTTGAGGTCTCTTCTCCAAGCTGTAATTTATTAAGTGGTGCTTCAGAAAAACAAACCTTAGCATTGTGAACCCTTTCACTCATACGACAATTCTGCAGCAGACGACTTTGAACATATTTTGTAGAAAAATGGAAAATCTCTACAAATGAATGGCTAACCTATTACTGAAAGTGGAAAACATTGTGGCAAAAGGAGAAATTGCTCGTTTTGAGCAATTTCTTATTTTGTCGCTATGTTTTCAAAAAAGGTGTCAGAAAGCCTCTACATGAGGTGAAGGGTTAATAGATCCAAATACTTTATTATAGGAATTGTTTGTTAGAAGTTTCTTGAAGTCTTTAATCCATTAAATAATGTTGGCTAGACAATGCAGTGCGGGATTTGATTGCACTGATGCCCAGGCTGATCTGGATCAACACTGGTTGCAAAATGCTTTAGGTTTAGAGCACTGCTCAATTTCTGGTGAGAATGATGAAGGTGCTGTCATAACAATTTTACATTCATGAGTTGATATATATGCAATCACAAGTAATCATTCATAACATAGATAGTACCCTGTTATGAAATTAAACAACCTTTTGGGGGGTGTGTGCATTAACCCTTTACCACATACAACAAATCTGCAGCAGACAACTTTGAAAACATATTGGCAAAAATCTGAAAAATCCCCATAAAAGGTAGCTTAATTGTTAAATAAAGGGGATATAAGTCAAGTCAACTTAGAAGCATGTCTCCTTTGGCTCACATCAGCCAAATTCTCTAATTGTTAAATAAAGTTGAAAACATTGTCGCCAAAGGAGAAATTGCTTGTCATGTTTTCAAAAGTCATCAGCTGCAAAAACATCGGAATGCAGGTTGTAAAGGGTTAATTAATCACCTTTACTATCAACTTTCATACTTGTCCGGGTTTGTTGTTTTCATCAGAATCTGACGTCGTCGGTGTCCATATAAACTTTGGAACGAGAAGTCTCTGTGTTTGTTCAGGTTGATCTGGATTTTTGATGGTCACATGTCTGGATTGAAAGCTTTTTCTTGACATGACCCTTTCTTTTCCCCTGTTAAAATCTTGATAGATTGATGTCAGCATTCTTCAAAGATACATGTTGAAATACGAAGAAATCCATATTCTGTTTGCGCCATATTTCTTAAAGAGTGTTGCATATTATTTGATATTTGAATTAAGAGTCTTGGTCTTTAATGAAATATTTTATTTACTAAAGTGGGCATTTAAAGACTGACTCTTACATTGCCAATATCTTTTTAATAATTAACCATATACCTTATGCAGTCAACATTTCATACCTATGCAGATGATGGCATTTCTAAAACATTGTGGAAAAGGATCAACAATGTTTTTCTATACAATGCTTTCAATACCAACTTTTAAAATGTCTTGTTACAAATATTGAAAATTGCTATAAAAGGAAGTTTGATTATTGTATGGAGTTGCCACGATGTTTTCAAAAGTTGTTGGCTGAAGATGTATTTAAATGCATCTGTAGTGGGAAAGGGTTATATGCAACCATTCCTTTATTATGTTTCTTACAAAGAAAAATGTATTTGCATAATTGATTTCTATAAATATTTGAGTGGGAGTGATGTTACATTTACTATGACCGTTTTTCTTGCATTTTTGTTTTCTTAGAAAGTTTTCATTTGATCACTGGGGTTTTTTTTGGGGAGTTTTTTTTTTAAATTAAACTCTAGAATAAATTGGTGCACATGAATGTTAAAGTCTTAAGGTTATTGAACATTTTAGTTTGATTCTGATGTATACAGTTTTAGTACGGAAATTTGACTGGTTTATTGGAAGCATAACACATTGTACATTCCACAAATTTTGTTTTTTAACCATTTCCAAGAAACTTGTCTTTTATTATTAACAGCTTAAATTATCATATTGTTTGAATTTTTTTAAAACCTTTTGTGACTTAATGGCAAACAGTATAGACCTAGATCGAGCCATGTAGATGGAGTTGATCTGAATCTACACTGGTTACAAATACACATTTGTTTGTGTCAACTGCCCTGCTAGGGAGACACTAAGGTATAACTTTTATAAAGTGAGTGTCAGTCTGTTATGCTTTGGAACACTCTTATTTATAAATCCAGAGCAAGGTACTCCTATAATTATGTATGTAAATACTCATTATATTATTCTTTATATAATAATATTCATTGTATTTGTTTATGTCTCGCTATTATGAATTAATGACATTTACTTAATGGTGAGAGAAAAAGTGTGCTGTGCACCATGTTTATCCTTCTCCTACATAGAAAATCTTTGAAAACATGGATGTAACATGTTGGAAAAGTTTATAAAACATTGTGGGAAAAAGGGAGGACATTGCTTATCATGAAAATGGAGTTTACCCATTATTAGAGTTCTGTAACATTGTCACAATTTGATGTCACAAAAAAAAAATCATTTTTCATATTTTCTTTCATTCATTTTTGGAGAGATCTCAAAAACGCTTTATCATGTTTTCGCATAATTCGTAAAACTTCCCAAAGTATTATAAAATCAGATATAAATTCATGTAGTCATTAAATCTTTTTTAACCCTTTCCCTCATACAGACGCTTTCTGATGCCTTTGCTGCAGACAGCTTTTTAAAAACATAGTGACAAAAGAAGAAATTGCTCACAATGAGCAATTTCTCTTTTTGCCACAATGTTTTCCACGTTTACTCAAAGGTGGTCTCCTGCAGAATTTTTGTATGAGGGAAAGGGTTTAAAGGTTTTGATATTGAAATCGGCCCCAATACTTATAAATGAGCTGTGCTTAGCAGTTTGGCGTCTTATTGCATCTGTGTATACGAAAGACCCGAAAGAGTGTGTGTACCGGTATATGATAAATAAACCTAAATATTTCTTTGTACAAAATATTTTACCTCTATATATGTATATGAGACAGATACACTGTCACTTACTGTCAGGCGAGACACATGTTACCCTTAACTCAAGCAGTATCGGGTAGAAAAAGGGTTTAATGAAAAAAAAGGTGATATACTTGATGAAATTAGTGTAGTAGTAGTAGAATTTTAGACAGAATTTAGTTAGGAGCATTGGAGATATATTTCACCCTTTCCCACATGTATACAACAAATCTGCACCAGGCCACTTTGAAAACACCTAGGGAAAATATTGAAAATCTCCATAAATTAATTATGATAATTGAAAAGAGTCGCAAGCATTGTAGCAGAAGGAGAAATAATGCTCATTTTGATGATTTTCTTCTTTTGCCATAATGTTTTCAGAAAAAATCTCATGCAAATGCGTCTGCTTGTGAGAAAGGGTTAACATTTCCTAAACCAATGTGATTGGAAAAACACACCGAAGTGCAATTAAATGTTATTTATATATCAAATTAGTTTAATATAAAAACCATTAGATTTTCTTTTTGTTTCATTCTAACCAGATTATTGATGTTCTTCTTGGAATATTGTATGTACAAGAGTTGTAAATGCAAAACATTTTTAGCTCGGGCTATTGCTATACCCTTGGCGTGGTCACAAAACTTTAACCTTACTTCATAACCCAAAAACCTGTATTACATTTTCAAAATTTATGAAACTTGATACACATTTTCGTAGGAACAATATGCATGTTTATACCAAGTCACAAAAGTGTGACTTTAATAATTATTCTGTAATGCTCCTTTTTGATTTTTGAAGATACACACGAGTGTTGGTGTTGAATTTTTGATTGTGGATTATTATTATTTTGTTATGTTGATCTTTCCCTGATACATTTGATTCAACCCTTTCGCTCATACGACAATTCTGCAGCAGACAACTTTGAACATATTTTTTTCAAAAAATGGAAAATCTCTATAATTGAATGGATAACCTATGTCAGACTAAAAGTGGAAAACATTTTGGCAAAAGTGGCAAAAGGAAAAATTGCTTGTTTTGAGCAATTTCTTCTTTAGTCACTGTTTTCAAAAAGCTGTCTGTCTTTATGAGAGAAATGGTTAATATTCCACTGCAGCTGATAATGTTTGAAAATATTGGGAAAAGGAAAAAATGATTAACACAAGCAAATTTCATTCCCTTACATTTCAAATGTTGTTTACTGTGGAGGTATCAAAGGTCAACTATATTGATGAAAGGGTCAGGAAGAAGCCATCATAGGAGGTTTGTACTTAGTTTAGAAACCGTACAAGTTTCGTTATGATTAACGAAAGTTCAAATTAAAGGTTACTTTACATCCAAGACATAATTTTGAAACACCAAAGCACTAAAGTAGAAAATATATTAAAGATGGGACCAAATACTCATTTCAAGCAACTTTACTCTTTATTACGTTTTCAAAAGTTGTCCACTTGAAAAAATTGTTTTCCAGGATAGAGGTAAACCCTTTCCAACATGCATTGAATCTGCAGCAGATGACTCGAAACATTTCTACGGATAAATATGGAAAAACTCGAGGATCAAAGATATATTTACTAAATAAAGTTGAAAACATTGAAGCAAAAGGAGAAATATCTCATTATGGGCAATTACTTCATTTGCAATATTGATGGTGTGTCAAAGTAGGGAAGAGGTTAACCCTTCCCCCCATACAACAAATCTGGAGCAGACGACTTTGAACATGTTTTGTCAACAAATAGAAAATCTCAATAATTAAATGGACAACCTATGACTAAAAGTGGAAAACATTGTGTCAAAAGGAGAAATTGCACGTTTTGTGAAATTTCTCCTTTTGTCACAACGTTTTCAAAAAGACGTCTGCTGCAGAGGCGTCATAAAGCGTTTAATGAGGGAAGGGGTTTAATACAATATTTCACTATTATTATTTATCAACAATCCACTGATATTCATGTGTTTCAAGCATGATAAGTGTGGTATGATTTGTTATGTAGAAAATACACGGAAACTATTTCTTTACTTTCTTGTTAAATGAATGGTCCTAAGGTGTATTAAGAATACACATAAAACATGGATACTACATGTAATGTGGTTAGATGTTGTTGTTCAGTTAAGGGTTAAAAGTTGTGTGGATTTTAAATATATTTGTTTTTCTAATATTCTTTATTGAATGTAGATACTGGTTGTTGTGGTTAGGATACATTGGGGGCATACAAAATGGAACCCTGTGTATAAAGAACATCAATAGGAAGACAACAACCTGGTCTTTGTTCACAGGTGGTCTTTGTTCACAGGTGGTCTTTGTCCACGGGTGGTCTTTGTCCACATGTGGTCTTTGGTCACAGGTGGTCTTTGTTCACAGGTGGTCTTTATTTGCAAGGTCATTTATGCAGAAAATTAGTTATTAGGGGAAAAAAGTTTGGTTGCTTTTAGACGGGGAATTGCTATTTCAAGCTATTCTTTTAGCACATCCGACCACATTTACTTGACTGTAATGCTTGAAGAAATGTTAGTATGTATATTAATCTATCACAACATGTAGAATATGAGCTGTACCAGAAGAAAACAAACATTACAGACTGCGTAATGTATTGACCAAGATCAGCCTGCCCAATCCGCACCGTTTAATCTGGGCCGACACTTTACGTCTCAGGGGGATAGAGGTATAGAGTATTGATCTCTCAAACAGAAAATCAACAGGAGGCGAAAATTGTCTGTCCGAGTTAGCCTGCGCGGCATGCTTAGTCTGATCCTTGTCAATACTTTACGCCAAGTCAACAATGTTGGTTATTTCGTGGGACGGCTCATCTACATGTATCATCTGATATAGGCTCGCTTTTCATCGGATGAGAACTGTGGATAGACTAGTCTAGGAAGAAAGCAAATTATTATTTTAACCTTTTCCCACATACAACAATTCTACAGCAGACGACTTTGAACATATTTTGTCAAAAAATAGAAAATTTCTATACTTGAATGGATAACCTATGACATAATGTAGATGTAGTCTCATCCCTTTCCCAATTGCAGACGCTTTCTGATGCCTCTGCAATAGACGACTTTTGAAAACATTGTCTCAGAAGGAGGAAATTGCTCATAATAAACACAATGTGTTCAACTCTCTAATAGTTCTACATTTATTTATACATATTTCCATATTCCTGCGGATTATGTTTTCAAAGTCGTCTGCTGTAGATTGTTGTACATGGGAAACTGTTGATATAATGTATCTAATATGATTTTTGACTTTTGAGCCACTTGAAAAGAACTGATCTTTTGGTGCTTCTGAAGAGATCTGTGTAGTGTCAGAAAATCACAAAATGCATTGATAGGTAAACTGAATACCATAATATAAATGAAAGACTATTGGAAATGGTATTCAGCCTTTCCCACTTGTAGAAGCATATTGACTCTATCTGTAAACGTTTGAAAACATTGTGGCAAAAACAGAAATTTTAAACATGAAACTCCTCCTTTTGCACATATGTTTTCAAAGCTGTCTGCTCCTGATTTATTCCATGTGGGAAAAGGCTGAAAGTAGTTTCTTTTGCTTCACTGTTGTTGCAATTTTTAACTATTCTATAATGTTTTAAGGTTACAAAAGCTATGCATTCAAACCATAGAATAATGTAGTAGACGAATGTAGTAAAAACATTGTGGTAAAAGAAGAAATTCCTCAAAATGAGCAATTTCTTCTTTTCCTACAACGTTTTCAACTGTGAATATTTCACCTCTGACATCAAAAGAATCACTATGTCGGATGACAATAGGCTGGACAATAACATACACATGTTTTTTATATTTATTTTTTTACTTAATATTAAATGTCATGTAGATTTTATTATTGGTTGTCTGTAAATTAAGGTCTTGAATAAATATACTGTGCAATTAATAATGGAGTAGATTTTTTATTTGATTTCACTTGGAAGAAGTTATTAATCAACACTTGACTTGATCCGGACCTTTGTAAAAAATGAATTAATTCAAAATTTACATATATATATATATATATATATATATATATACTTGTGTTTTCATCAAGTTTGTGATTTATTTCTTGAAAATGCAAACAGTAACATAAATCAATGTATGTTGTAATCCTTTCCCATATACAACAAATCCGCAGCAGAGGACTTTGAAAATATTTAGTCAACATTATGAAAACTCGATGAATGAAAGAATAAGTTCAGATGAAATTTTAAAACAGTGTAGTCGAGTCCCGGTTGCTCAGTCGGTAATGACGCAGTCTGTCAATCCAGGGGTTATGGGTTTGAATCCCGGCTCGGCCAACTTTCTTTCCGACGGTTGACAAAAGTCAATGCGACATTCGTCTTCCACAAATGGGCTAAGTCTATGTGGAAAAGCAGCCAGTTGCTTGGGAAGAGTTTTGTGTGGAGTACTGGTAATAGAAAACCAGGAAATAGTGTAGGTGAACTGGTCGCGGTGATGTGACTGATAAATCGTTAAAGCGGGGTTAAACCCCATCAATCAATCATTAAAACATTGTAGGGAAAGGAGAAATTGCTCATGATGAGAAATGTCTCCTTTTGCCTCAATGTTTTCAAAAGTAGTCTGCAGAAGAGGTGTCAGAACTGTTATTGAAAAAGGGAGAGGGTTATTACAGCAGACACTATTAGTAGCATAAATCAGTGTATGTCATAACAGTATGTATATGCAAAAAGGTCAGGATCAGGTTAACATTGTCATGTTATACTATAGTAGATGTATATCATGTAAACTTGGACATAAACCTGTCTTGACAATTCGGTATCACTGTTATAATGTTGTCTGTCCGTCCTATTTCTCAACAATTTTGACCTTGATCCCTGACCTTTGTCAAAACATGTTATATGAATACAACAGCATCGTACGTGTTGATAGCGGCCTCAAACACCAAATCGTTGTTGTTGTAGTGCCCGCCTTGATGGGAGAACAAGTGGGTATCATTTCTTTAACCCTTTCCCACATACAATAAATATGCAGCAGACGACTTTGAAAACGTATTGCAAAATGTATTCAAAATCCGTATAGATGAAAATATTATTTCTAAATAGAGTTGAAAACATTGTGGCGAAAGGAGAAATTGCTCATCATGAGCAATGTCTTCTTTTGCCACAATGTTTTCAAATGTCGTCTGCTGATGCGTCAGA
>JAUELF010266560.1:0-20220 GCA_031471495.1 Clinocardium nuttallii | reverse complement strand
AAAGGTTAGTTGTATAAGTTGTTAAAGGTAAGTTGTATAAGTTGTAAAGGGTTAGTTGTATAAGTTGTAAAAGGTTAGTTGTATAAGTTGTAAAAGGTTAGTTGTATAAGTTGTAAATGGTTAGTTGGATAAGTTGTAAAAGGTTAGTTGTAAAAGGTTAGGTGTATAAGTTGTTAGAGGTAAGTTGTATAAGTTGTAAAAGATTAGTTGTATAAGTTGTAAAAGGTAAGTTGTATAAGTTGTAAAAGGTTAGTTGTATAAGTTGTAAATGGTTAGTTGTATAATGTTAGTTGTATAAGTTGTAAAAGGTTAGTTGTAAAAGGTTAGGTGTATAAGTTTGTTAAAGGTAAGTTGTATAAGTTGTAAAAGATTAGTTGTATAAGTTGTAAAAGGCTAGTTGTATAAGTTGTATAAGGTTAGTTGTATAAGTTGTAAAAGGTAAGTTGTATAGGTTGTTAAAGGTAAGTTGTAAAAGGTTAGTTGTATAAGTTGTAAAAGGTTATAAGTTGTAAAAGGTAAGTTGTATAAGTTGTAAAAGGTTAGTTGTATAAGTTGTAACATGTTAGTTGTATAAGTTGTAAAAGGTTAGTTGTATAGTTGTAAAAGGTTAGGTGTATAAGTTGTTAAAGGTAAGTTGTAAAAGATTAGTTGTATAAGTTGTTAAAGGTAAGTTGTATAGGTTGTTAAAGGTAAGTTGTATAAGTTGTAAAAGGTTAGTTGTATAAGTTGCTAAAGGTAAGTTGTAAACGGTTAGGTGTATAAGTTGTTAAATGTTAGTTGTATAAGTTGTAAAAGGTTAGTTGTATAAGTTGTAAAGGTTTGTTGCATAAGTTGTTAAAGGTTAGTTGTATAAGTTGTTAAAGGTTAGTTGTATAAGTTGTTAAAGGTAAGTTGTATAAGTTGTAAAAGATTAGTTGTATAAGTTGTAAAATGTTAGTTGTATAAGTTGTAAAGGTTAGTTGTATAAGTGTTTAAAGGTTAGTTGTATAAGTTGTAAAATGTTAGTTGTATAAGTTGTAAAGGTTAATTGTATAAGTTGTAAAAGGCTAATTGTATAAGTTGTAAAAGGTTAGTTGTATAAGTTTTTAAAGGCTAGTTGTATAAGGTTGTATAACTTGTAAAGGTTAGTTGTATAAGTTGTTAAAGGTTAGTTGTATAAGTTGTTAAAGGTAAGTTGTATAAGTTGTTAAAGGTTAGTTGTATAAGTTGTTAAAGGTAAGTTGTAAAAGGTAAGTTGTATAAGTTGTAAAAGGTTAATTGTATAAGTTGTAAAAGGCTAATTGTATAAGTTGTAAAAGGTTAGTTGTATAAGTTGTAAAAGGTCAGTTGTATAAGTTTTTAAAGGTTAGTTGTATAAGTTGTTAAAGGCTAGTTGTATAAGGTTGTATAAGTTGTTAAAGGTTAGTTGTATAAGTTGTTAAAGGTAAGTTGTATAAGTTGTAAAGGCTAATTGTATAAGTTGTAAAAGGTTAGTTGTATATGTTGTTAAACGTTAATTGTATAAGTTGTAAAAGGTTAGTTGTATAAGGTTAGTTGTATAAGGTAAGTTGCATAAGTTGTAAAAGGTAAGTTGTATAAGTTGTAAAAGGTTAGTTATATAAGTTGTAAATGGTTAGTTGTATAATGTTAGTTGTATAAGTTGTAAAACGTAAGTTGTATAAGTTGTAAAAGATTAGTTGTATAAGTTGTAAAAGGCTAGTTGTATAAGGTTAGTTGTATAAGTTGTAAAAGGTAAGTTGTATAAGTTGTTAAAGGTAAGTTGTAAAAGGTAAGTTGTAAAAGGTTAGTTGTATAAGTTGTAAAAGGTAAGTTGTATAAGTTGTAAAAGGTTAGTTGTATAAGTTGTAAAAGGTTAGTTGTATAATGTTAGTTGTATAAGTTGTAAAGGTTAGTTGCATAAGTGTTTAAAGGTTAGTTGTATGAGTTGTAAAATGTTAGTTTTATAAGTTGTAAAGGTTAATTGTATAAGTTGTAAAAGGCTAATTGTATAAGTTGTAAAATGTTAGTTGTATAAGTTGTAAAAGGTTAGTTGTATAAGTTGTTAAAGGTTAGTTGTATAAGTTTTTAAATGCTAGTTGTATAAGTTGTAAAGGTTAGTTGTATAAGTTGTTAAAGGTTAGTTGTATAAGTTGTTAAAGGTAAGTTGTATAAGTTGTAAAGGGTTAGTTGTATAAGTTGTAAAAGGTTAATTGTATAAGTTGTAAAAGGTTAGTTGTATAAGTTGTAAAAGGTTAGTTGTATAATGTTAGTTGTATAAGTTGTAAAAGGTTAGTTGTATAAGTTGTAAAAGGTTAGTTGTATAAGTTGTAAAAGGTTAGTTGTATAAGGTTGTATAAGTTGTTAAAGGTAAGTTGTATAAGTTGTAAAGGGTTAGTTGTATAAGTTGTATAAGGTTAGTTGTATAAGGTTAGTTGTATAAGTTGTAAAAGTTGTTAAAGGTAAGTTGTATAAGTTGTAAAAGATTAGTTGTATTATTTGTAAAAGGCTAGTTGTATAAGTTGTAAAAGATTAGTTGTATATGTTGTTAAACGTTAATTGTATAAGTTGTAAAAGGTTAGTTGTATAATTTGTAAAAGGTTAGGTGTATAAGTTGTTAAAGGTTAGTTGTATAAGTTGTAAAAGGTTAATTGTATAAGTTGTAAACGATTAGTTGTATAAGTTGTTAAAGATTAGCTGTATAAGTTGGTAAAGGTAAGTTGTATAAGTTTTAAAAGGTAAGTTGTATAAGGTCCATTTAAAAATTCTCCATATTAACTTGAGCGCACAACCACCTGAATAATACGAAGCGAAATGCATCCCACATACTTGCACACTGAAGCCGATTGCAAAGTATACTCTTTACCAGGCAAGCTCTTTATATGGTTATAGTTTAACGACTAGAAAGCCTTATTTATAAGTGTTAATCACACCCAATAAATCGATAATTCGAATAATGCATTATACCTATATAATGTAGCAACCCTTACCACGCTGACTGCATCAGTACTAACGCGTTATGTGTGGATAGTTTGAATCGTGAATAGACACCGAGTAGCTCGGCGTTTGATCAAACATCTGAACTGTTTAACAGTTGCATAGTTTAACCCACTCATCCATGTTTATAACTTTCCTCGCCTTTGCGAACAGAGTAAGCCCAACAGTATTAGCGTACTATGTGCGGAAATGTTCAGATTGTGAACAGACACCGAGTATCCCGACGTTTGATCAAACATCTGAACTGTTTAACAGTTGCTTAATTTAACCCACTCATCCATGTTTGCGCCTTTCTTCACCTTTGCGAGCAGAGTAAACCAAGCAGTATTAGCGTATCATGTGCGAACATGTTTGGATTGTGAACAAACGTGGAGTATTCCGATGTTCGATCAAACATACGAACTGTTTAACAGTTGCTTAATTCAACCCATTCATCCATGTATACAACTGTCTCCGTCTTTGCGAACAGAGTAAACCCAACAGTGCTAGCGAATCATGTGCGAAAATGTTTGGATTGTGAACAGACGCCGAATATCCCGACGTTTGATCAGACATCCGAACTGTTTAACAGTTGCATAATTTAACCCACTCATCCATGTATACAACTTTCTTCGCCTTTGCGAACAGAGTAAACCCAACAGTGCTAGCATATCATGTGCGAAACTGTTTTATTGTGATCAGACACCGAGTATTTCGACGTTTGATCAAAATTAAGAACTGTTTAACACGTATGCACCTTTTCTTCGAGCAGATTAAAATTCAATCGATGTGAAATTGAGTGAATATGGATGTCAACTGGTAGGTTGGGGGTACTTGAAGGTAATACTACTTCAAGCAATATCTGACACGGTCAAGTATCTATCACACTCTCACAAACTAGCATGTGGTAGTTATACAATGTAATGAATTAGCTCTGTCTAGTTTATTTTAAAGAGCGTTATTATTCCATAACGCGAACACCTACTAAGTTCAAGAGATGTGAACTTCACGCTCAATGCCCATTGTGGTATATAAAGAGGTATAAAAATATGAGTTTTACAGACTGTCTAAACCGCTATCTACAACACTATCAACATGTTCAAGAAGGAAATCAAAGACAACCGTCTTGTGAGTGCGAGGACAACCTTTGGTAGAGAAAACAAAAAATCTGCCAGAATAAATTTTTACGCTGGATGTACGTACATCCATGTGCGTATATACGTACATCCATGTGCGTAACATTAAACATGGGAAGATGTTCACGTTTGGAATCGATGAGTGGGAGGAACTGAGCGAGTTGCTGATGGACAGACTGATGAAGTTCGACCAGATATTTTCGAGAAGAGGTATGTTAAATAATTGGAATTTCAATTATGTCTCTATTTTCTCCGTTTCTTACGTATACACACCGAGGTGGTTTTCTAATGTCTGTGTAGAATTTGGTTTTTAACGGAGAGTGTTTTATCGTAAAAATTATTGCACGATGTTCAGTTTATTGATAAAATACGTTTGTATTTTTACTTTTAAAACATACTTGATTACAACCTACCGATTATATGGGGTATATCTCTTAATAAACCCTTTCATCCATATACACGCGCAGGCTTTTCTATGCCTAATTTGCAATCAAGATATATCTAGATCTTGTAACGATTGCAGGAGCTGTCTGGTCTGGATCTATCCTTTTTTATATCATAAAACTGATTAAAACAAAAAACATTTTATATACACCATTACAATTTTTCTGTTTATGTTACGACAGGATGAGGATCTAAACGCCGACGAAGATCACGCCGCTGCGCAACTGATCGATGCACTCGAGGATGAGGGTGTACAGGCTGATGATGAAAGTGACGACGACTCATCGTTCATCGATGACAAAGCATCTGTTTCGCATAACACGCCGAAATAAAGGAAGAATGGTGAGTGAGAGTCCCCCTACCTTAGCACAACTGCCAATAGTGAGTGGAAACGGTACGAACATTTTAATACTCTTTACAGTTGCTAGCAAATAAATGTTTAAGTATGTATTTATATAATTACACAATATCAATGACGATACATTTTAACACGTTTGCGAACAGTACAGACCTAACACAGACAACTCCTAAACTGTCTGATTAAAGTTTATTCTGTTCACTAGGTTTAAATTATAATTCTGCTAAAGCATATGCAAGAAGGGATGAGATATTTATAAACTTTTTATTTATTTATTTTGTCTAACCCTTCCCCAGAAATATACTTGTTTGACATCTTATGCAAACAGAGTAGACCTAGATCTTTCCCTGATATATACCTGCCAAATGTCTTTACAAATAGAACAGACCCAGATTATGCAGCTGGAAGGAACTAAGCAACTTCAATTGGAGAGAAATTTATTATCTTCCATCTATCTTTTCAGTATAGGAAAGAAGCAGAAGAAGACGATCAGTCAGTGAGCAGACAAGCGAACATTACTGAAGACCCATCGAGCGCTCATATTCCATTATTACAAATTTTAACCCTAGATGTCCTTTGCCATGCATTAAAGCGCGAGTCTAGAAATATTTTAGTTAGCCTACCGTCGCAGGTGTTAAAACTGATATATAAACTGAATCCACTAGATGTAATTAACGATATAGACCACATATGTTTGGAAATACTAAGTCAAGGAACATTTCAACGTCATCGATTAACAAACTATCCACTATTAGCGCTTTGTTTGTGGAAGGTTAAATTCAGGGGATATCTGTAATTTACTAAACACCTGTGATGATAGGTGTTTGGATAAGTTACTAAATGTCTTCCCTCACAGTTCCTGGTGTGATGTTATGAAGAGCGTTCGAAATTCTAAATATTCTATGAAGCAAACGGAGTAGACCCAGATCAATAGCTCTTGTAAAGTTGAAAACAAAGTGAGAAAGAAGAAATTACACAAAACGTGCAATTTCTCCTTTTGACACACTGTTTTCCACTTTACAGGAGCTATCCGATCTGAGTATACTCTGTCTGCAAAGTCTTCACTACGCAGGAATGGGTTAATAAATATGGTATTTGTGGATGTTGTATTTGATATATTTTCCTTTTTTTTTCTTTTCTTTTTTGTTGTTGTTGTTGTAATAAAGGCATATATAGGTTTATGTACGTAGACTGATAGTTCCTTTGTTCGCATATATAATACAATAATAAAATAATTGACTGAGTAACTTCTTTCTTAGTTATAATTTATATATCAATGACCGAGGAACAAATAAGGAAAGAATTACAAAATTTTGATGAGTATAGCTTGCAACGAGCAGTTAAACGGAAGTTTAAGAGAGCACGAGTCATTGTTTCCGAACCCGGTGAAGAATATGACTGCGATTTGGCAGACATGTCATCCATTAGTAGTCAAAATAATGGCGTAAAGTATATATTATGTGTAATTGATGACTTTTCATTTGTATGCAATACCACTTAAGAGTAAACGCAGTGGAGATGTTTTGAAAGCGTTAGAGGAGCTTTTTACGCATGCGCCAATACCCAAGAAAATTCAAACTGATGGTGGGGGTGAATTAAAAAATAAACCACATTACTTTAAATGAGACTAAAGCTAGCATCGCTGAAAGAATGATAAAAACGTTGAAAAATGTGCTATATAGATATTTTAACAAGTTCAGGACACAGAACTATATTAACGTACTGTCGAAACTCGTTAGTGGATATAACGCCACTCCTCACAGATCTCTGAATAACATTTCCCCGCAAGATATTTCGCCTAATAATAGCGCTGATGTATCTTCCTAGAAAAAATCAGAAGAAAAGAATTAAGATGTATCGATATAATATCGGTGATACGGTTCGAGTGTCGAAACTCATGGCACCTTTTCGAAAAAGCTATCATGAACAATGGTCTATTGAAATATTTACCGTAAACAGGAGGTTTCGCATTCAGGGCATTGCTTTGTATAAGATTTACGATCTTCAAGCTCATGAAATGAGTGGGAATTCTTACGAAGACGAACTTTTAAGTTTGAGAAGAATAAACAGGCTCTCTTTTATATTAAGGAAATATTGAAAAAACGTAAACGGAAAGGTAGAGTTGAGTATCTCATAAGTTTTTTTAGGCTATGGTGATAGCTTTAATCAGTGGACACCTAGTGAGAATGTCATTGATGTAAATAAACCGTGAACGTAAACATGAGTTTCTATATGGTTGTAAACAGCGACAGCTGCACTGATTATTTCCCCAGTAACACACCGTATCATTTTAAGACGAAATTGAATAAAGAAATACTACTTGAAGGAGTGTGGTTTATCGGATTGGTTGATGTGTGCTTGAGCGCTAAGAAGTTCACTCATATTAAGCACAAACGATTATTTGTATGCAGCTATTTATGCACCGATACAATTGTTGATGGATATTCACTTCCACTGTTAAAACGTTTGCTTATTAACAATGACGTCGACTACACACCTCAAATTTGTAATATACACTATGCTCCCATAAAAACAAAACAGGTTGCTGAAGCGGAGTTCTATATAACGGATGAAAATGGAAAGCACAATTCATTTATTGATCAGTTTACACCAATGACACTTCATTTTCGGGCATATCCATTTGTATTGTAAGCGGTGGTTTATTTAATGAAGTCATGCGTGAAAATATATACTTACCATCGACTTCTAAATGGACTGAGTTTTACAACTCTGTTGCGAGTGGTAAATATAACCCAAAATTTAATGTCCTAAAAGCAGTTATAATCAGACGGGTTGTTCAATTGGTCATACTAGAGGTGCATACATGCTTCCAATAAACTATCCCAAGGTAAGCGGTAACTCGGAACACAAACGAACTGTTAATGTGAATCTTGTAAGTCCAACAGAACAGGCAGTGGATCAAGCTAAGTCGGAATTGAGGCGAAAACCAATTAGAAGACGCAAAGGTGTGAAACGACAGAAAATTAACAAACGCAAAAGTGGGAAGCGACAGAAAGTTAAAAAACGCGGGAAGGTGAAATTAAAGAAGCGTAAAAGAAGTACTCAGGCCAAAGTTCGAAACAGATTCAAAGATATTCTAACTCGGTGATCCAGACATGGCTTCTGTATCTGCGGAGTACTTCCAGGAAGCGCAGCCTAGTAATTTATTTTTATTCACCATATCAGACAGCTGTCGAGAAGATGTCATACCAAGAAGTACGTCCAATATCGCAAATATCATCTTCCTCGCCGATAGACTTTGTGATATCTGGACAGAATGGTCTAGAATATGTAGATTTGTCCAAGACATATATGCATCTGAAGTGTAAAATAGTACACGCTAATGGTAGTAGCGTGCAGAGCAGCGAATATGTCGGTCCTGTGAATCTCACCCTTCAATCACTTTATTAATCAAGTGGACGTTAATTTGCAAGGGAAGCCGATATCTACTAACACTTCGCATTATGGTTATATAAGTATAATACAAAACTTACTCCGATATGGATCGGATGCTAAAACATCACAACTAACATCTCAGCTCTGGCTTAAAGATGTCGGTGATCTAGACGATATATAGTGACGTGAAAACAGGAAGTAATACGTCACTTTTTGAGCGATCAAAATATTTCGCCGAAAGTAAAACATGTGATTTAATAGGACCTATAATGCATGATTTGTTCTCTCTCGACAGATACTTACTCAATCAATTTAGCATTCACGTCAGATTTTACCGCTCCAAATCTTCCTTTTGTCTTATGGGCGATGATCTTAATCCTAATTATATCATTCAAATTTAGGATATGGTTTTAAAGGTTTGTAAAGTGCAAATTAATCCGGCTGTTATATACGCACATTCTCAGACACTAGCGAAAACAAATGCGTAGTATCCTTTCACAAAGTGTGAAATAAAAACCATGTCCATACCAGCAGGATTAGTAAATTTCACATGGGATAACGTATTTCAGCTATGGCTGGTGACTGTTCACTATCCCCCTGGAACTTCCACCATTATAACCTTAGTCAAATTAATTCCGTGTTGGGGTCAGCCTCTAAGGATGAGTTTTGATTCGAGTACAGGGGTTAATACGCTTGAAGCATTTATGGCAATGAGCCTATCAACGGGAAAGTGGAATAAGGATAGCGGTAACCAGATAAATAGAGATGATATAAGTAATGGCTATGCTTTGTATGCATTTGATATGGAATGTTCGTTTGGAGGAGGGGATTACTTAACGCTGTTAAAACATGGAAATGTACGAATAGACGCAATATTCAATCAGGGACTACCACACCCCGTCACGTGCGTGATTTACTCGGAGAGAAACGGATACTTTGAAATTAACTCTGCGAGAGATATAATTGTTGAATAAAAATGAATACAACTCAAATAGAGTGCGTTTTAGCATGTGATAGTATATTACGTAAACACGTATTAGGTGTGTTTTCTGCCGATCAAATTCCCCTTCATATTCTTAAACCAAATACCGGATTTATTCTAAACACAGATGAGCATAATAAACCTGGATCACATTGGATCGCCTTTTATTGCAATGCTATGAAGTCACTTGAATGTTTTGACAGTTACAGTAATCACCCTTCAATATATTCTGCATACATAAGGAAGTTCGTAGAAAAATATAATATAACATATAATCACGCAACTGTGCAAAGTGATACGTGGAATGTTTGCGGACAATATTGTTTGTATTACTTAGTATATAGATGTCGCGGGTTTTCTATGATGGAAATTACATCTGTTTTTAGAATATCCACTCCTCGAGTGAATACACAATTAAATGATGCTTTTGTATGTGTATACATTTTCAATATGTTCCCATATTGTTTTTCTTCGAAGAATAAATCGTGTAATCAGTTACCTGTTTCCAACTTACATATGCTACTGTAAATGTATATACGTATGTGTATTAGTGTATTTGTATGTATGTTTGTATAAAATAAAATGTGTAAAACTATAACGTCATTTGTTATGAATATCTTAGAGAGAGACACACACACAATGACTCAGTGGTGGCGACATGAGAGCTTGGCAAAGTTTGAAGCTCCGACATCTATAATAACAGCGGTGCCATCGAGCTCTGGCAAGAGTCACTTAATTAAGCAAATTCTAGAAAACGCTGATGGGATGTTCTCAAAACCTGTATCGCATATACGTTACTGCTACGGTAGTCCGTGGCAGTCGATATTTAGCGAGTTGAAGAAGAAATTAGGGGGTAAAATAACATTTCAAGAAGGATTACCTTCATATGAAGAGCTGGGGAATTACGCTTTAAATGGAGAGCATTATATATGTGTACTCGACGACTTGATGAGCTCGCTAATAGATAGTAAAGATGTGGAAAGAATGTTCTGCATCGGTAGCCACCATTTGAATATGCGTATTATAATCTTAATGCAAAACGTATTTCAGCAGGGAAAAGTTGGGAGAACATTATCGCTGAATGGACATTATTGTATTTTGTTTAGAAATTTGCGGAATTCTCAACAAATTCAGATTTTAGGAAGACAAATTTTCGGTCAGAAGCGATTATCGTCTGAATTTTTTCAAGCATACTTACCAGCGACCTCACGACCCTGTGGATATTTAGTTTTGGATTTAAACCCACACTCCGATAAGCGATATCAATTACGATCTAGGATACTACCAGATCAGGACCCAATCATTTACCGCTTCAAACATTGAAGCGGGTAAAATGCCGTCTAGGTTGAGTACTGTACATTTTCTAAAGTTCTTTAGTATATGGTCAAACGTGCAACATTCTACGATATTACAGCATTTGGATAATCGGAATATAAGAATTTTAGTGGAAATTATACATAACGTGTTAAAAGGTATAATTCCCTTAACAAGTAGAAGGAAAAAAGTCTTAAAGAATTTCGCGAGTCTAATAAGAAGAGTAACACAGCCGACATTGACAATAAAACAGCGGGTGAGGGCTTTGACAAGAATTAATCATCTACTCCCGGGATTGGTGAATGACTACTTAAAGTATATCGGAGGAGATGGTATTATTACCTAAGGGAAAATATGACCTGCTGATGCGTCGCTCTGCAAGTACTCATATAAATGGTGATACGAAAAGTGTCGAATTGACGGATTTAAGTAAATCGGACGATACTGAGGTAATAGATAAGGACTTGAGATCAGACAGTATTGAGAGAATCGTCAATGTGGGAGCAATAAAGAAACCACTTCAGCTTCTCAAGTCGGGAAAACAGTACCCGTTAATATCGGTATGGGGTTGGGTGTGAAATTCACGCCGGAAGAATATTCCCGCAGATCAAAATGTAAAAAGAGAAAGTGGTGTTCATTTCGTATTTAAACATGAAAGTTAAAGGAACGTGACAATGAACCAACCGGATAGATTTATATGTGAAGTGTGCTCACACACTTTTAAAAACCGTAGCAGTTACTACAGACATCGTAATTCTCACAAAAACAAACTCGTCTGCCGTACTTGTAGTAGATCATTGATAGAAAATTTAATTTAGACAGACATGAAAGAGGATGCGCTGTGGGATATAAGCCAGCAAATATCAGTTATACATGTACATACTGTGGCGAAAAACCTAATACATACACCGCTCTCTACAACCATGTTCGGGAAAAGCACAACCACCGGGAACAGATCGGCGGTGGGGGAGCGGGGGGTCAAGAAAACGAAATAGAGGCTTTGGATGGGAACGTTTGTAATCAAAAACTTTATCCAGATGGAAATAGTAAATATGACATCTTGTGTTTCTTCGCCAGTCCAGAGAGTCGCATTAAAACGTACCTACAACAACGACGGGATCGACTTAGATGTATTAAGTGAAATATTAGCGTTCAACTTGAGATGATTCGAATGACTAAGGAGGATCAAGAAGAACTTGCTGAACCACATTTCACTAGTGAAATGCGTATTCTTCTCCCCCAAAGTACGGATCTAGACCACGACATCCACGAAGCTTTCCAAAAACAATTCAAATCATTCGATGAGTTCATCGCTCGAGGTTCTGGGTGGTCATTAAACAAGATGCTTTCTCTAACCATCTCAACTGTTGCATATCAACCGATTAGAGGCAGCGCATACTTCTCACTACCATCATCAATAAGATCCAGAGTGGTAAATGTTAAGAATTTGGACAATAAATGTTTCTTATGGTGCATCCTTGCAAGCATACACCGGTGCAAATTCACCCCGAAAGGGTGCGTCACTACGAACGTTTTGAGAGTGAATTAAATACTACGGGTGTTACAATGCCGATGGAAATTTCACAAATTCCCAAGTTTGAAAAGCTGAATCCTAACATTTCGGTTAACGTATTCGGTTACGAAGACACAGTGATTTTCCCATTATACTTAAGTAAGGTCAAACGCGCCGTACACGAGGTTGATCTACTTTACTTGGAAAATGATAATGACTCGCATTACTGCTTGATTAAAAATATTAGGGGGTTTCTGAGCAAAACAAGTTCTAGTCATCGGATAAGATTCACATGTAGAAATTGCATGCAGGGATTTACCACTGATGAGTGTTTACAAAAGCATAAACAGTTCTGCCTTAACCACAACATATAGAAATGCATGAGGAAGGAGTAAACGATACTCTCAAATTTACAGACATAAGTAAACAGCTCAAATGTCCATTCGTCATTTATGCCGACTTTGAGTGTTTCCCCAAACAGATACACACTACCGACAGATACCCTGATAAATCATCTACAACGCATATCATGAAGTTTGAAGCATGCAGTTACAGCTACCAGGTTGTATGCAACCATGAGAAATACTCCTCCGATCCGGTTTTGTATCGAGGACCGGATGCGGCTGAACATTTTCTTATTAGTCTACTGAGTGAAGAAGAACGAATTGTAGACGTTTTATCAAAGATTGAACCGATGAAAATGACTGAATCTGACGTTGATAATTATAACTCAAGTAAAGAGTGCTATCTATGCCACACATCACTCAGATTTACGAAGGTTCGAGATCATTGTCATATGTGCGGAGTTTACAGGGGAGCGGCATGCCAAATGTGTAATCTGAATCTCAAGTATCCATCTTATATCCCTGTGTTCCTACACAACTTAAAACACTTTGACGCGTTTATTATACAAGATGCGTTAGGGTTGTTTAAATATAGGAAAACCACGTGCATCCCGCGTAACATTTCCAAATTCATATCATTTTCAGTAGGAAAACTCAGGTATGTAGACTCTTATCAATGTATGACTTGCTCTCTAGAGGAATTGGTTGCAAATCTGGCGAAGAAATCTGATAATATACAAGACCGGTTTTCGAATTTGTGTAGAACTTTCACTGATAAATCTCAAGCGGAACTATTAACTCGAAAAGGTGTTTACTGTTATGAGTACGTTACTGATTTTTCCCGATTCGAAGAAGCGAGCTTACCCGCACAGTCTCATTTTCAAAGTAGTTTAACAGGTGAGGGATTTAGTGATGTAGAATATGAATTTGCTAAAACTGTTTGGCGTGAACTGCAATGTGAGACGCTTGGTGATTACCATGATGTATATCTATTGACAGATACTTTACTTTTGGCAGATTGTATGGAAGCATTTCGCAATATGTGTCTCGACAACTATCAATTGGACTGTGCTCACTACTTTACAAACCCCGGCCTAGCTTGGTCTGCGGCTTTAAAAATGAGCAAGTGCGAACTGGACTTAATCACAGATCCTGATATGTATCTATACGTTAAAAATGCTATCAGAGGTGGTGTCTCTGTTATATCTCAACGACTGAGCACGGCAAATAATCAATACATACCATCGACCTACAATCATAGTGAGGATAATAAATACATTATGTACTACGACTGTTCGAACCTTTATGGAAAAGCCATGTGTGAGTCATTACCCGTTGGAGAGTTTCACTGGCTATCGCAATTTGAAATATATGAATTAGAACCACTATCGATTGATCATACGTCTGACAAAGGCTACCTCTTAGAAGTAGATTTAAAGTACCCTCCGTCGTTACATGATAAACATGCAGACTACCCCATGTGTCCTGAACATATAACCGTTGAAGATGAAATGCTTTCTAAATATTCCCAAGATGTCTGGAATAGGAAATACGCTGGAGGAAATGGGGAAATACCTAAACGTCCCCAGGTATCCAAACTCGTTGTAACTGTTAACGATAAAAAGAAATACATCTTACACCATACAATGTTGCAAATGTGTATTCAACAAGATTTAAAATTAAAAACAAATCATCGAGTATTACAATACAGACAGCGTCCTTTTTTAAAGAAGTATATCGAGTTTAATAGCGATCGGCGAAAAAAAGCTAATAACAAATTTGAAGAGATGTTTTTCAAACTCATGAATAATGCAGGTTTTGGAAAAACTATGGAGGATGTGAGAAATAGAATACGCGTATCACTTGTTAATACAAATAATAAATTGCGTAAACAAGTAAATAAAACCTCCTTTAAACGATTAGAAATATCTAATGAAGATTTAGTGGCTGTAGAAACCGCTACTACTAAAATACTCCTGAATAAGCCAATCTACGTTGGACAATGCATTTTAGATCTGTCAAAGGTTATACTGTGCGATTTTCACTATAACGTTGTCCAGAAGAAACACAATTCAAAAGCAGCTTTACTTTTTACAGATACCGATAGTCTGTGTTATGAAATAAAATGTAATGACATTTACAATGATATGAAGGAGTGTAAGGAGTTGTTTGATTTTTCGAACTACCCAAACACACAATACAAAGCCTATACTCGGTGGAAAACAAACGCCGACCTGGTACATTCAAGGATGAGATGACGAGTATACCTATTAGAGAGTTTGTCGGGCTCAGATCTAAAATGTATAGTCTATGCTATGGCGATCAGGAAAAACGAACTGCAAATGGTATTTGTAAAAATGTTATACATAAGACGCTACGTCATGATTTATATAAACACTGTTTGATAAACAATACATCGATGCAATGTTCAATGACAATGATACAGCAATGTTGATCACACGCTAACCGTCTGTGTTATAAAGGAGAAGGGACTCTGTCCGTTCGATGATAAGAGATATATTTTGGAAGATGGTTCGACTACACTACCATTTGGACACTATTCGATACAAAACATTGTTCGCGAGCTAGCAGATTAAATTCGGGATCGAGCGATATGCTACCAATTTACTCTGTTTGCAATTTCGGGTATAGCGGGTTTAAAATGAAAAAGAAAGAAAATAAGCAAACAATTTTTAGAGTTCGTATTGTTTATTATAGTATATATTATGAAGTTATTACCACTATGTTAATTTACTTTAATACACCATTTCCTGATACACATACCTTTTTACTTTATCAACAGTGGATATCGATAAGATGGCTCCCTTTGCGTAAGAGTCATCTAGTTGGATCTACTCTGTGTATGCGTGTGTAATTAAATTATTCGATGTTTACTAGGAATGGGATTATATGTGGTTTTTATTATTAGTAGTATTATTTTACTATGTGTTATACAAATGCTGTAGAAAAATAAAGCCATACATTGAAATAAACTCTTTGTTGTTCTTCATTCCATTGCTTGTTTAATATATTCACGCACTAATGATCGCCATTCTCTTGATATAGTAAATGTTTTCTATACTGACTACAACGGAATCTCATCGAGCTCTGGTAGAATACAGATGTTAAGGAACTCGGAATTGGTTGAAGTAAACTAGTCCATAGAGAGATTGCTAGTTGAAAATCAGTAGCATCCATTATCGCGTTCAAATCCGTTTTTTGATTATTCCAAATGCGTTATTAGATTAATCGCGTTATCTGTAACCAAGTGAGAACCATAGCAATAATATCCTGCAGCCACTGATCCGTCTTCATAGAAGTTCTCCAAGCTTCGCAAGAGAACTTTTGTTTTTGTAACCCCACTAACTCAGATGGAATATCTAATAACTCCGTTAAATCCATCAAAGCTGACACTACGGCTTTCTTGTCCACATTATTTATTGCAGTATCGGTGTACGTATCAAAACGTGTTCTAGTTCGGTGTTCAGCATACATAAATGTTGATTTTGTGAAGGATGGTCAATTCTACACCCGAAACATCTATCCTTTACAACATCATACAGTTTGTTACTTATCGTTTGGCATATACCAGGTTGAACAGTTATTTCATCTGTTTAACATGGTGTTGATTATTATTCTCCATAGCTAGAAATCGACATTCACAGCGTACGCATATACCAGCAAATGGAAATGATCAAATATCTATAGAAGGTTCCAGGCGACCGATTATTCTCAAAAATGTACAAAATGGAGATCTTTGCGCATGCTCCACCCATGCATTATCCTCTCTAGACCAATTATTAACTCGCAATTTGCAAGAAACACAGATAACTTCATCCCCTTCTCCGTTGTAATAAAACCCCACCCTAGATAGGTGGTGTTTTGTCGGGAGTAGCTGATTAGGCCATTCGGAAAATGAGTCCAGTCTGTCGAGGTATGATGAGAAGGAAAAGTTAGTTATATCCATTGTAACGTAAATTGTTGAATGGTAGTCTTTCGTATTAGTATACACTAATATCACATGCGGGGTCGAGAGGTATAATTAAGGTTCATTCATTGGCCTTCTACCCACTAGAGACGCCTTTGCAAAACGAAGCAGATACAGATCGGAGGGGTGGTTGATCTGGGTCTACTTTGTTAGCTGAAGGTAACTGACGAATCGAGTTATCCATTTTCTCCCATTTTCGGTGTTGCCCCAAAATCTGTCCCGAAACTCCCATTTTCGGTGTTGCCCCAAAATCTGTCCTGAAACTCCCATATTTGCACTACTCACATATACTTAACGAAGTGTTTAATCAGTTTCGTTTAAATTTCTTAAAAATATAAAAAAAAACTTTATTACAATACAACAACAAATTATAAGAGATTCAATAAATTGCAATGGACACCAGCCACTGAGGCAGTAGTGTTCCACTCTTACGACTTAGATAGGAAGTGGGAAACGGACAGGGCCGATAGTGTACCAGTTTGTTGGTTTCCATAGTAATTATATGACTGTAACAATGAAATTAATTTACCTCAATATAATCTGGTGGTTGCTATGGCAACATAACTGTTTTCGTCATAAGCACCAACATACAATTGACGGGATATGTGTTCACTTGAAAATCTTACTTTATATTGTTTTCAAGTAGTCTAAAATTTAACATTTTATACAAACTTCCAAGTCCTGTATTTTAAAATGATATATTGAGCCACTGGCTGGTTTGGTTTTGTCTGCCAAAGACACATACTATTATGAGGATTAAAATAATTTAATTATGTGGTGTTTTTCCTAAATGATCGTACACGGTTTACATAAATTTACTCTATTGTCAACTAAACTTTAAACCACTAATAAAAATACTAGATCTACTATACTTACTTTGTTCCAGGTTACATGCCAATTAAGATCCTGACCTTGGGAAATCAAGTACATGTATTCGTCTTAATAATTAATAATAGATAAGAAATATAAGACTAACCTTTGACATTCTAATTCTATTAGAAGGGAAACACTTCCCACAACAGGTAAACAGGAGCGTCCCTGTATGTGAACGCTCATGAGTTCTAAGATTTCTCATGTATTTGTGTTCCTTCGCGCATTGCGAAACACACATGCTTCGCCAGTCGGTTTGAGTTATCTCCCTTTCGTTGTTTTTCCGCTTTGTTTAATAAATCACTATTCGTGTTTACGACAACGTTGTATTGTGTTCCTGCCTTATTGAGAGAGTGTTATATCCTTACTGGCGTTAAGTATCGAACCTCGGTAGCCTAAACATGCCTCGCAGGCTTACCTGGATAGACACTTTTCGCCTCCTGTGGATTTTTTGTTCGTGAATCATTACTCTATACCTCTATCCCATTACATAGATGCCATAATGTTGGTTTTCTCGCGGGACTGCTCAAATATGATTGTTTTGTATGTAAATAAATATGTTTAACTTAACATATTGTTCCCTTAAAAGTTACAATAGGACACCCTTTGGCTTTCTCTATGCCAATATAATTTTCATTCTCGATGAAAAGAGTTATGAGATTCCTTTGTGAAAGATACATTCACTTAATGCTTATCGATTTTATTTCTACTTCCATCTTTCGTCGCTGTTGTTTAAGCTTAGTTTAAGCTTTAACTAGTACACTACGTAATATTCAAGCTATGTTCAGACGAAGCTAAATATTATATAATTTCCTAATTTCTTCTCATTTATTTCAAACCTAAATAGTGAACTGATACTCCTTTGACATAGATACTTTACAGAAGCCATGCACATCAACATATTCAGTATCTACAAGTAATTGGCAGATTACTTAAGAAAGTTTAATTGAGTTAGCCGTTGTTTTTTAAAGAATATCTTAATGGTTATATTGACAAAGAATTTTTGGGGCTACAGTTCAACTTTTTTTTTACCAGGGATACATCTAGACAAAAATAACATGTAAACTGATGGTGAATGGTCGCATGAGTCTACACTAAACACAGAAACATTAACCCTTCCCCACATGTAACACATCTGCAGCAGACGATCATAAAAACCGCAAGGGGGGGATATGGAAACATTGAGTAACTGTAGGTATAATTGTTGAAAATGTAGAAATTGCTCGTTTTGAGCAATTTCTTCTTTTGTCAAATTGTTTTTTGCAGTCGTTTGCTGCAGAGGCGTGAGCAATGGTCTATATGAGGGAAATAGTTAATACATTGATGGCTATTCGCGGCTCGTATTTGTGTACTCCTTCCTATAACTACAAAATGATGAATATGCGCGGCTCGTTTTTGTTTACTCCTCCCTATAACTAGACACTGATGGCTATGCGCGGCTCGTTTTTGTTTACTCCTCCCTATAACTAGACACTGATGGCTATGCGCGGCTCTTATGTGTTTTCTTCTCCCTATAACTACATAATGATGGCTATGCGCGGCTCATATGTATTTACTCCTCCCTATAACTAGACACTGATGGCTATGCGCGGCTCGTATGTGTTTACTCCTCCCTATAACTAGACACTGATGGTTATGCGCGGCTCGTATGTGTTTACTTCTCCCTATAACTACATAATGATGGATATGCGCGGCTCTTTTTTGTGTACTCCTCCCTATAACTAGACACTGATGGCTATGCGCGGCTCATATGTGTTTACTCCTCCCTATAACTAGACACTGATGGCTATGCGCGGCTCATATGTGTTTACTACTCCCTATAACTAGACACTGATGGCTATGCGCGGCTCATATGGGTTTACTACTCCCTATAACTATACACTGGTGGCTATGCGCGTCTCATATGTGTTTACTCCTCCCTATAACTAGATACTGATGGCAATGCGCGGCTCATATGTGTTTACTACTCCCTATAACTAGACACTGATGGCTATGCGCGGCTCATATTTGTTTACTTCTCCCTATGACTATACACTGGTGGCTATGCGCGGCTCGTATTTATTTACTCCTCCATATAACTAGACACTGATGGCTATGCGCGGCTCGTATTTGTTTGTTGACTACTTTATTTTATTTTGAAAAGAGAAAAACGCACTGAAAATATTATTTAACAACTATTTGTATGGTTATCATACTAAAATATCTTTCTTTTTACCGAGTCGTTAAATTTATTCTCTCAATATGTTGCTTATCATATTTGAGCATTAAAATAGCGAACAAAGGAAGTAATTATTGTCGTTCTTTGAACTGTATTAACCTCACACAACCGTTGGTGTATTAGAGGTAACGAACTCAACGTCTAATATGCGTCCTCTCCATAGGAAAACCGGGCTTCGTGATTGTTTACCTGTGAAACCCTAGACAGACATGCATCACACACTCGCTACTTGATCCTTAACAAAGGTTGAAACAAAATCTAGCAAATTTATTTTTCTCTGATTTTAATTGTTATTAAATCGTAAAGGGATTAAATCTCACAGTTAGCTCAACACTATATGCATACATACACAGCCTACGTTTTGTTCTTATACTGTTCATATTGAACTCTTCATTGTTCGAGTACTTATTGGTCGTCAAAGATATTGTGATTGTACTCTGTAGGATTACCCATATTCCTAGTTTAGACGATTCCGATGGTCAACTTAGATAAAAGGGGTCAACATATCATACCGGTGTGTTTTTGTTGTCCATGTAAATGATATCAAGCTGTGAATTAATCGTAAGTATCATTATAATGGTAAGCGCGCTTGAAGGCAAAACCCTATTTATATGGGTTTACTCAGTATGAAATTCAGCAAGAGAGAGAGACAGGAGAGAAAGAGAGAGAGAGAGAGAGAGAGAGAGAGAGAGATAGAGAGAGAGA
>JAUELF010266538.1:0-11072 GCA_031471495.1 Clinocardium nuttallii | reverse complement strand
ATTTACTAACAAACTAATGTCATGGTATGCTTTCTGGATATATACTAGGTCGGAACCATTTACTGACAAACTAATGTGATGGTATTATTTCTGGATATACTAGGTCGGAACTATTTACTGACAAACTTATGTCGTTGTATGCTTTCAAGATATACTAGGACAGAACTATTTACTGACGAACTTATGTCTAAGTATGCTTTCCAGATATATTAGGACGGAACTATTTACTGACGAACTTATGTCTAAGTATGCTTTCTTGGTTTACTAGATCGGAACCATTTACTACCGATCTAATGTCTTAGTATGCTTTCTGGATTTACTAAATGTGAACCATTTATTGACGATATAATGTCGTAATATGTGTTTTGCATTTACTAGATCGAAACAATTTATCGACGAATTAATGACGTATTATATATTCTTGATTTACTCGATGTAAACCATTTACTGATGAATTAATGTCATATTATGCTGTCTGCATTCAATAGATCGGAACAATGTATTTACCAACCTATGTCGTAGTATATTTATCTGGGAATATAAAGCCGTCGTACATAAGATATCACAAGACTGAAAAAAGCAGGTTGAAAAAGTAGACATATTCTGCGATTTTAGTTTAGTTATACGTAATACTTTTTGAAGACAGTCAAATGCTTCCTATGCTTCAAACATATTGATGTTATTCATCAACTACAAACATGAAACATGAAAATATATTTTGAAGACGCGATCTAGTTCAGCTTGTCCTTAGTTTTTTCTCTAATCTAAAATTAAAATTTCACCACTAATAATTGTTCTTATTCTGTGTATCTAGAAGACTTCCATATAGATGGGGGTGATAAACTTCTAACGAGACAACGAAACGATTCCAATCCTGGTTATACAAAAACAGACGCAGTACACATAAACAAGAAATATCTTTAAACATGATAAACGTCGATAAATATAAGAAAAATATAAGAAATGGAACAAGACCGAGAATACGTTACATGACTGGAGATTACGCGAGTCTCCCAAGGGATGATTATGTTTCAATTGGCGATATATAACTGAAAACTTATCATGTTTTATAACTAATTAGTATTTTGCTTTTCTTAAGGAAAACAATTAAAGAACATTTCATTTTAAAACTTCACCGTATTAATCCCCCTCGTAGGATCGCCAACTATGAACTAATTAAAACGTTTAAT
This sequence comes from Clinocardium nuttallii, assembly GCA_031471495.1. Taxonomy (NCBI): domain Eukaryota; kingdom Metazoa; phylum Mollusca; class Bivalvia; order Cardiida; family Cardiidae; genus Clinocardium; species Clinocardium nuttallii. The sequence continues at coordinate 9,882 of JAUELF010266538.1, read as the reverse complement.
TTCCTTTATTTCTTCGCTATTATTCATTAAATACAAAATTTGATTGATCATTTGTTTAAAACATCTAGGTCAAAACTAGCGTTATACATCTATCAAGAAAAAACCTCTGTCAGTGATGAAGACGTACGTCACTAGGTATGCCGTCAATATTGCCAGGGGAGATAACTGGATGCTGTTTTATTCAAAATAAAATTTATTCGGCTTTTAAATCATCATGAGAGGTTTTCATGAATTTGCATAATTTGTGAAAGCAACGACATAAAATAATTGCAGTTTCATTTACATTTTCTTTTGGAATAAACGATTGATCTATTTTTAGAACGGTATACCGTAAGTAGTTCCGTGCCCTGGTTATGGGACTAATTCCCTTCATCCGAAAAGTAAATGCATCTTATTGTAGTCACGTGGGCAGTTTAAAAGAATAAAATCGAGCAGTTCACACTTTTTAAAAACTATTTTCAAGCTATTTTCAATTGTGTGTCGAGTAATCACATGTGCATACAGAATTTCATAAACAAAGCTAAAATAAAATACCAATAAATAAATAAATAAATTCACATATGTTCATGTATATGTGTACTCCTGTTTGAAATATTCTCGTTTCCTTGCAATAGAATGGTTTACATATAATCACGCACAAGCAACAAGTTGTTACACGCTTAAAACCGTTCTTTGATATTATTGATACATTATTCTTTAAATACTTTGATTTGTTATAATACGAAAAGACCCAGGAGTGGGCATATCCATACAAAGTATCTAAATGGATACTATTGTGAAAAGTGCAGTTGTCCATCAGACTGAGAGTGCGCACTGGTTGATTGTGTCCAACACTTGTCTCAAAAGTCCAACAGCAGAGTTATATCAATTTGATTTTTTAGTAAAAGTCAATCCAGAATATCTTTCTATCAGTAACATTATTTGATGTTTTTGATTCTGCCGAGAAGAAGGCTGGGTGTACTTTCTTCCTAAACCTGTCTCCAAACAGACTTACGAGCACCGGAAACAATAGCACATGGTGTATAATGATATTTGCAAATCCATTCATAAAGACAAAAAACACGATGTATAGAATATACGACGGCGAGTCCACGATACACAGCAACCCCACCATAATGCAGAGACAACCCTTAAACACGGGTACCAGGGTAGTCTCAATCGTTTGGTTTATGTGACCACGATTCTCCGGGTGACCGTTCTGCGCATGTTCGAAGCACACGATAACGGAAATACTAACATTAATAATAGACATTGTTAAAACGGGTATCATCGTTATGAAGTTGAAATGTATCGTAAATATGGACATGGTGCCGAACATACATACAACATTTGAGACAGAAGTAATTGCAATGTAAAGGATACTGAAAATATCAACTGGAAGAAAGACGCATAGTAAGACAATAAAACAAGCAGCAGGAATACCAAGGACCTTGTATAGTTCAGTCAGAACAGCAGAATATTGTTCATATTTCAGAAAGTTAGGAGAAAACGCTGTAACCGGTAAAGGTGAGTCTGCTGCAAGTTTCCTCATTCGTGCCATAAGATCTGATTTAATCTTTGAATTGGTTAGACCTACGGCTAGAACATAAAACCGGCTAAAGCAGAGTTGACCAGCATTTATACCACATACAAAATCCCCTTGAAATGATCTCATTGCTGCATCAAACATCGGTGCGAAATGGAGTTTGTAAAGAAATGTATTTTCACTTGAATTGTCGTAATTATAAAGAGAACAACCGGAATAATTGTTTTTGTAATATGATAACCAGTTAATAGAATAGCTATCATGTACGTTTCGATCGGCCTGTGCTTCCTGTATAAGATTGGCTATATATTGTTGATTAACCGAGGACGTATATTGTATGGGTTCATGTATCGTAAACGATATAGACGCAGTTTGTTGATACCCTTCATCGTTTTCAAAAAACTTTCTTATATTAGAAGATGGCGACCCCATCCTTGGAACCCTGTCGTGTTGTATTAACCCACTAGCTTGCCAAATCATACATCCTAAATACACTACGAACGAAAAACCAAACAGAGCCTGGAAAACCTTAACAAGCACGATCTTTTGCATGACAAATCTTAATAATTTATCAAAGTAACTTTCAATATCATTTCTTGTTTTCGGTATGATACCAGTGCAGAAGAATCTATGAATCTTGTGTCTTATATTCGAACTATTACTTTTCGGTTGTTCAGCATTGAAGCACAATGCACAATGGAGTCCCATCATTGATTGTCTATCATGTAGGGACATACATGCCGGTACGAACGTCATCTGGTTTAAAAAGCCCATAAAGCTGACGGTGCCTAAAGAAAAACAAATATCCATACTTAATAACTTGCAATTCTAGAAATCGGAATTCAAAAACATTCAAGCCTCCTTGATTGTTTGGTTGGTAACGAAGAGACCCAGGAGTCGTGAGTAAAATGCCTGTCAACACTGATATCCGTAACTCTCAGTAATGATTGTGACCAGCGATAGTCATATCCACTTACGATCGTAAGTTGGAAAATTGCCAGTTTTCTGGGAGGAAACTTTGTGTAAAGAACTGGTTGAGGTAACACAGATCGATAACATGCATTGTACGCAACTGAAATTTAGTTGAAAGCTGGCTACAGCTCAAATATATTTATCAGATTTCCATTTGCAAGACTCAAATAACAATCTATAGCAAAATTGCTAAAGATGGTTTTGTATGTGGTTAAGGTTTAATTGCTCGTCTATGCATATGGTGAGTAAAGTAATTCAGCATGAAAAGCCCATACAAGAGCACGAAGACTGTCACCCGTTTTAGCCCGTTCACACATAGCTACGATCTTAGCTACGATCTTATTATGATGATGCTGATCTGCCCCGACCTAAAAAAGTGTACCAAATCTGGACGAGATCGGCATCAAAAACTTGAAACTTGGTGAATACCTTCGCGGAATGCCTGTTTTAGGCTTGTACTACGATTTCTACACGACTATAGCGTTTCCCGTACGTTTCTATAACGCTTACATCCAGATTACACCGCGACCATTGCCGCTCATGCGCATTTACTACTACGTTGTCGCTACGATGTACAATACCTTACTACGTTGTTAAACAAACCTGAACGACTGTAACATGACGTAACTTCACTCATGCAGACAATACTACGATCTTGATTTAATGTGATGCGTATATAAATTGAGTAGTTTCGAATAGTTGTTTAATTCATTCATATACTGACAGATGAACAGACCCGAATTGCTTCAGCTTACAATTTTACAACAATATCAGATGCCGATATAAGTCTAGATGGAGGAAGTCATTTGTTGGAGTAGACGAAGGAGTGTAAGAACATACTGGGTTCGACTATTGCTTGCTGCAGATAGGAGGTTCCAGTTTGGGCATTACTATAGACGGCTCAGGGGGCTCAGAATGGCAGACACGACATCTTTCTTCAATTGTATACGGATGCAACCTGAGATGTTCGACGAACTGCTAATAAATTTAAAGCCGATTGTATTAAGATGCTATTACGACCACGCGTATCTCATCACGATGACACCTCGATATTTCTACGATTACACCGTTGTTATTACGTTCGTATACCGCTTTTGCGAGTCTTTTCAGTCACGATCCTGCTACGCTTGATTTAAATATGTTCAAAATAAGCGTGATGAGGTCATGAAACTTTTCGATCTACGCGATTTCACAATGACCCTAGCACGTTTATGAAGATCCCCGCCAGATAGGTCACGATTGCTCCACGACTGCGCACGATTTTAGATCGTATTAGAAGCGGGGCCTATGTGTGAACGGGTCATAATAACGTACCGTACCGTTACTGTTAAACATATCCCATAAATTCTCAAATGAACATCATAAACGATTCCGAGCATGGGAAAAGGAACAAGTTGACAAGTTGTATTTATTCAGCTTTGCACCATGGGTTCAAGTAATCGTGTCCCCATCCTCATATCAGATTATACACAAGGGTTGTGTAAGCTATGTGTGAACAGTGTAGATATTGAACAAACTTTGTGGATACACAGGCTGATCTGAATATAATCTATTCCCAAAAGTCAACTTGTACTTTTCCCAATGGCTCACATATATTTCGAAATAAAATTCAATGATGAAAAATACACGTTGCTTTTGGTGTATCCGGTTTAAAACAGTAAGCATAGCAAAAAATAAATAACAGGAATTATCAACCCATCAAAAATCATGTTATATATTCGTTATTGTTGACCATAAATCATTGTAACATGTTTAAGAATGGATACTATAGTTTGCCAAGTCAATGTATACTTACCGATATACGAAAACGTGTTTCGTATGCCACTCAATGACGACAATGCAGCAGCAACAATCACGATTAGCTCAAATATGTAGCTTAGCGTTATAGCGGCACCGGTCGACCCCATCATGGTTCCAATTTTCTGTTGTGTTGAGCCAAGTTTTCCACAGTCAGATAAGGTTGATAATTGCATGAACAATCGCAGCAATGCCATAACTAAAATGTATTAAATAAATTCCTAATTGAACAATTCACCTGATCCAATGACTTATTTTATTGATTGAATTGTGGGAAATCACTATTAGCAAGTGGACGGTGTATTACTTGAAAGACGTAATCGGGTGGATCAATGTCAAGAACTATTTTCCCTTGAAAATTGGCACATACCTCCTGTGTATTACGACACATCTGTTGTGTATGTCCGTTAAGAACGGTCACGCTTAGTACTTAAATAGCACTCTACAAGTACATTGAGTTTATGACACGTGATCAACTTTATAAATAAATAGATATAAATAGAATACAATACAGTATAATAATATGCAGTATTGTTTAACCTTTATAAAACGGTCGAATGGGTGAACAAACTACATGTAAATTACTATACCTTGGGCCAGTAACGGTGCCAAAGCTAATACAAAAACGTTAACTTTGGAATCCAGCAGTACCCAGAATCCTATACCCGAAGCACATGCTAAAGCCGTCGAGACTAGCTGGACTAACAACAATAACACGGGGTTTCCTGAAAGAAAGGGGATGTCAGCAACGAAGACCTCTAGGAAACGGTTGTAGTTCATGTTATTCACATACAACAATTTGGTTAGGTAAAAGGCGATCAATTGTGAATCTGTCCATCCATCCTCTTTTAAGAAGGTGTGCTGGTAGGTATAAGTTACGCACTCAAATACAACATTCCTTTAAGAAATGAGGTATACAAATACAGTTAGTTTGAAAAGAAGATAATATTTTAACAAAACAGTCTGAATTGTAAAAGTCTTTACAGGTGTGTATAATAAGGAGTTTGACAAACCTTTATTCCATTTTAATGCGTGGAAACCCGTATTGACCGGTCGACATAAACGCGTATGGTATCTGCATTGATAAAAGATTGTCCGACAGTTGAAAAGTCACGGCTGTCAGACAGAGATGTTACATTTCGTATATACTACATGAATGTCCTTTCTAAGTTGAACGGACGAATTAACAATTGCATCTTAAAAAACAAGCCTCATTTTGTCATTAAAAGCATTGAATAATTGTCCTAAGACCGGTACCAATTATAATCCAAAAACAAATATTCTTTCAGCAATCATATATTACAGCAGTTTTTAACTACCATATGCCTGAGTGCTATGTTTGTTACGACAATCTCAACCACGCTTTCATCAGATAAATAGTGTAACAGTTTCAAGACGGCTTCCGATAATCTGCTGCTACAAAACAACATACATCAGTTTAGCTGCCCTTTTGTGTTAGTGACAATACAGATTTAATAAACTTAGCTTTAGTATTGCAAAGAAAGCTATGTATTACCGATATAAGTATGTGATGAGGAACCAATGTATGACTTGGTTTAACAGAATTATTAAATATAATGTCTTCGTGTTATATATCATTATAAAGTTGAACCAGCAACACGTTTTTGACTTGCTATATAAAATATAAAGGAAAAATAGCCACTTAATTAGGCAGGACATGTTTCCGATTTTTGAAAAGTACTGTAGATTAAACCAGTCTTTCACTAGCCATACTAGGAAATCGTACGCTTAATGCCGAAGTTGAAGGTTCGTACGTTAGTAATTAATGATTGTGCGAAAAGTTAATTGTTGGCATTCATAAATTGTTTAGGTTCATATCATTATGTTCATCTGTACCATCTTTTCAAAATCTACAAAATCTGACAGAACCTTCTGACAACCTTATTCGAGTAATATTTAAACATATCATATCTTATGTTAATGCACAGGCGGATCTACACTGAATATACACTGTTTAAAGTTTACAGATGTTTTCAATTTTCATTTGAAAATGATATATGTTGGTAGTTTTAGACTTGTCCTCATCCGTTCACTTTTTTTCACATTTCAAACCGACTTCAAATATAAAAAAGATGTCTTACCAATATTGTTGTTGTGTGCCGACAAAATAACAAGAATGTCTTACCTATATTATTGTTGCGTGCCGACAAAATAACAAGAATGTCTTACCAATATTGTTGTTGCGTGCCGACAAAATAACAAGAATGTCTCACCAATATTGTTGTTGCGTGCCGACCGAATAACAAGAATGTCTTACCAATATTGTTGTTGCGTGCCGATCAAATAACAAGAATGTCTTACCAATATTGTTGTTGTGTGCCGAACAAATAACAAGGAGAGCAATGCCATTCAACAGAACGAAAGTGCCTACATATCGGACAGCCGAGTCTTTGAAATCTTCGTAAAGTGTCTCGTCACGGAGGTGATCTGTGTATACAGTGATGCCAAGCGACGATCTATACTGTAATATATCGTCCACCATTCCTCCAAAATGCCTTAGATGATCTTTGTCTCGAAATTTTGGCCAATAAATCCATTTCGTACTGTACGAGGCCTTTAGGCTACCGTAGCTTTTCACATACCGGTCATAATATATATATACGGATTCGTAACTGTCGAACAAATAGGGGTAGTTGTCAGTAGTCAAATATGAAGGGTAACTCTGGAACAATTGAGATCTAAATATCCTCACAGAGTCCATTCCACCACACGTCTCACTTGGTCTATTCAGACTGTAAGGACACGTTTTGGATCCGAATATGTTAGAGAAAGTTCCCGTCAAATCATATACGCTTTGTACATTAACAACATAGCCTGGTGCATATATTATCTCTACATATTTATTGACATCAATCAATTGACGCTGGTATACATAATGAAAACTCGTCACCGCTCCTAAATATTCTTTGTCCTTTTCGGCCTGACTTCCACTAGGCCGGAATTGTTCGTCTAAATGGAATTCCTTTTCTGTCCAGTATGCACAGAGTCCGAATACGGTATTCACAATTACGATAATAAGTATCACTTTCCAAGGGTGTTCACCGATTATATTGCCATAGAACATGAACCCCTGTCGAATCCATTCGTTTATTTTGGTACAACATTTAGTTTTAACGTTTGAACAGCACTTCATAGTTGCTTATTTAATTGACCGTATATGTGTATGTAAGCAGATAATAGATTATATTCCTATTTATTTCTATGTAAATTAACACATTTCAATCCTCAATTAATACAATTGCATCAATTATTACAGGTAGAACACACTTTATATTATTAGTAAGAGTTACCTCTCAGCTATAATGTCAACATGCCAAACATGACTGAATAAATCTGTTCCAGATTATCCTGTACATATTCAAATATTTTCTTCTAACCAGTTACATATCACCGTAAATCTAAAAATAAAGACTTTGTGAGCACATTCTTTTTCCAACCGCCTTTTTTTAAAATGTCGTCTGGTAAATCGTCAAAAAGGATGAGTTTACATATTTAATTTCTGTCCTAAATGTTCACGTTAATTTCCTTCGTTATTCCTCAATCTGTATTAAGAGATTCACACTAGACGGTTGTATGGCAGAAGACAACGAATCTTCTATGATGTAAAATTGGGGTAAATATCAAACTAGGGGATGTCAAATGTCAATTATTGATATTAAGATCCTTGTAAAAAAAAGGCCCCCTGCAATGTCAGGGCTGGATATTTACCTATATGGATGGTCCAGAATAGCATTATACCCGCATAAACTTTAAAAAAGTAGTTACTGTTTCATGTTATAGGCCATTCTTCTGTGGTAACTATCCCAAATTGTGGTTGGTACACACATAGTATGTCAATATTTGTAAACGGCACAGTATATACCGATTGAAACATATTTGTATGACTTAGCTCTTTGCAAATTAGTGATGGCACCAACACAAATAAGAAGATACTTTGACATTAAGTTCACGATGTGAATACTTGTTATTGTTTAATTGTAAAAAGGCCGATATATAAGTCTATTTAAAGATATATCTGTCAAAGAATCAACCAATCACCGATCACTAGGAAGTTTTTATCAAAGGTGCGCAAGGTTACACCTATTACCTGATAATGTCCACCTGATTATAACATTTGTTTAATTGAATATATTATCGTGGCGTGCATACTAACCGACTTGATCCTTACTCTTGTGTTATCAGTTTTGTTTACCTGGCGTACACCTATTACCTGACAATGTCGACCTGACCTGGATCATTCTGTTATTCTATGCATTATTATGACGTACACCTATTACCTGATACTGTGGCCCTGATCCGGATCGTTCTATAATTATATGCATTCGTATGGCATACACATATTACCTGACGATATCGACTTGATCCTTACTCTTGTGTTATCATTGTTGTTTACCTGGCGTACACCTATTACCTGACAGTATCGACCTGATCTGGATCCTTCTGTTATCCTATGCATTATTATGGCGTACACCTATTACCTGATACTGTCGACCTGATCCGGAATGTTCTGTTATCCTATGCATTATTATGGCGTACACCTATTACCTGATACTGTCGACCTGATCCGGATCGTTCTGTTATTATATGCTTTAATATGGCGTACACCTATTACTTGACAATGTCGACATGATCCGGAATGTTCTGCAATTAAATGGAGTACTAGTAGTATGGCGTACACCTATAACCTGACAATGTCGACATGACCTGGATCGTTCTGTAATTATATGCATTATTATGACGTACACATATTACCTGACAATGCCGACCTGACCTGAATCGTTCTGTAATTATATGCATTATTATGGCGTACACCTATTACCTGACAATGCCGACATGACCTGGATCGTTCTGTAATTATATGCATTATTATGACGTACACATATTACCTGACAATGTCGACCTGACCTGAATCGTTCTGTAATTAAATGCATTATTATTGCGTACACTATTACCTGACAATGCGACATGACATGGATCGTTCTGTAATTATATACATTATTATGACGTACACATATTACCTTACAATATCGACCTGACCTGGATCGTTCTGTAATAATATGCATTATTATGACGTACACATATTACCTGACAATGTCGACATGATCCGGAATGTTCTGTAATTAAATGCAGTATTATGGCGTACACCTATTACCTGACAATGCCGACCTGATCCGGATCGTTCTGTAATTATATGCATTATAATGGCGTACACCTATTACCTGACAATGTCGACCTGACCTGGATCGTTCTGTAATTATATGCATTATTATGGCGAACATGTATTACCTGACAATGTCGACCTGATCCAGATTATCATAACGATCACACACTGTTATTTATTGTTTGATATGTTTGTTTCAGTACACACAATGAAGTCAATGTAATATAGCCTATATAGGTAAATGTAAATCGAAGCAATATACATGATTTGCGTCTAGCGATTGACGATCTTGTGGTAACTACTGAAGTATCACTTCAATTTGTTTTCAGAAGACGTGTTTCAGTATAGGTAACATATATGCGGTCAGTCAATACACTTTATTTCAAATGTGTTGTATGATAGAAAG
>JAUELF010266527.1:0-11072 GCA_031471495.1 Clinocardium nuttallii | reverse complement strand
CTACTACTACTACTACTACTACTACTACTACTACTACTACTACTACTACTACTGCTACTACTACTACTACTACTACTGATACTACTACTACTACTACTACTACTACTACCTCTACTTCTAATTAAGTCACCGAAATTGAACCCGTACTATAAAACTACGAGCAGTTAAAAGAATAAAACGTCTTATTCCCTGACAATTTAAATAACATTGTTATGCTGAGGTATTCCCGTATAAGCGATATTCTATTGTCTCTGAATCGTCATCATGAAATCGTATTGTGACAACAGGAGTATTTTATTGTGATGAGCAAGTTCAGCTTGTGTCACAATGTTATCAAAAGTCGTATACCGTGAACGCGTCTAAATGCATCCGCTTGTGATAATCGGTTTCAATGAGAGAGCTTCTTTTACATTGAATATAAAAGTATTGTGGAATCTCGATATTCTGTATAAATAAAACATTTACCAAATTAATGTTATTACTAACAATTCGGCCCATCAGCTGTCTGTACATTCAGTGCTTTGATTTACAATTTTGTTTCTTCCACTTCAAATCGACACAAATAACAAGTTATATTTTATTCATTCCTGAGAAATGCCACTTAAGCCTAATTCCTCATTAATCGTCAGACGACAGTTACGTATACATTTATACGGATCAATAGTCTAGCTACAACAAAAACACAGATTTCAATTCGTAGCAGTGTTAACCCTTTCCCAAATAAAGACGCATTTGCAGCAGAACGTCTGTTGAAAACAAAACTTTGTAACAAAAGGAGATATTGATGACTACAAGATAGTTTTCATTTTGTCTAAAATGTGTATTCAATATTCAATCAGGATTATTATTTTTCATTATATAACGTGTTCATGTTCTTTACTCGATGTATTTAACCCTTTCCAACAAACAACAAATACGTAGCAGACGACATTGAAACTATATAAAGTCTAAAATATGTTAATTTTTTTTAAATGAAAGTGTAATCATTAAACAGGGTTTAAAACATTGTGGCAAATAGTGAAACTGCTCATCATACCAAATTTGCTATAATGTTTTCAAAAGCCGTCTGCTGCAGAGGCGTCAATAAGCGTCGGTAATGGAGAAAGGGTTAAAATAAAAGTCGTTCACTGTAGAAGCGTTCGCTGTGTATGGAAAACGTTTAACACCATGAGGATACACAGACATACTGATATATCTCAATATGGTGTGAACAGTTTTGTCCCTGAAAACCCAAATAATAAATAATAGCATAGTTTCCTTATCAAGGACACACAACCGAATACCAACAACATAGGATTTAAAAGTAACAACAATAGAGGTTTTTTTTATAATTAATCCATAGATATGTGTAATTGTGTTGACCGGTAAGTTTTGATTCAACTGACATTAAACATTTGAGCTGTTCCACGAGAAAACCAACATTGTGGACTCTGCGTAACATATCGACTCGGATCAGCCTAAGCAAGCCACGCAGGCTTTCCCGGATAGACAATTTTCGCCTCCTGTGGATTTAATGTACTCTATACCGCTATGCCCCTGAGGCGGAATGTGTATGCCCGGATAAGTCTGCGCGGACAGCGCAGGCAGATCTGGTCGTCACATCACGCAGATGCCATAATGTTGGTTTTCTCGCGGGACGGCTCATTTCACTATGCTTTCGCAAGGCGTCATTTATGTATAATTTAGACATTTCTTCAGTCTTAAAACGGTTTTCTAGATAGACTTTATTACACATGGCGGGCGCTGGATTCCTCATGGTCGTAAACATGGTGCGTGTTCTGTTTTATTTTACGCGAGCGAACGTTAACACATCCACCAATCAAATAACATCTTCTTTCAAAAAAACTTACCTTATATTTTGTTTAAACTATTTCTTTTATTTACAGCGATTGCGAAACAAGCTGTGTTAGTATTAATCTCGCTCTATGTCGGCTTCCTGGAGACTTAACCGTTTTCCTCATACGCCAGTTCTGCAGCAGGCAACTTTGAATATATTTTGTCAAAAAATAGAAAATCTCTAACAAAAAATCGTTAAAACATCAGCCCGGGTGAAAAGCGCGTAAACACACAACTGAGGTAAAGGGTCAAGGCATATCTCATAGGAACATTTTGAAATCCTGCAATGTATATGGTGAACTCAAATGGTCATTTTGGTCTTACCGAAAACACAAATTAGCTATATGTATATCGACATGCAGATTTATTGACATTGCTGGGCGACATCAATCTTAACCACTCTCAGCCTTCAGTTTTTAATGCATGGTTTTTACTATTTCTGACTAATTGTGTAACACATTGGCATACGTGCGTATACCCGGGTTCGCACCTCTGGTAATTAACTAATTTGTTCTTATTGACACTTCGGTTTGGCCTAAAAAATAGTTGGGCAATACTTAATTAGACCTCTTTAATCATGTGAGCTATATATATTTTTTCTAATTTATAGGGATATGTCTTAAAGTTACAGACATATATTTCAAAGTTAAAGCGATATTTATCTAACGTGTTTAAATGACATTACAAAACCCAGTAAACGATCACTTGTCATGTAAGACCAGTTTCAAGATATACGTCTGATGGTCCCTAAATACCGGTTTGACTATATATGGTTTGTATCTTCGTTGGGTAAACACAAATAGACATAGTATTGGATTCATCGGTAGCTATATTGACATAATCCAGGACGTGGGAATTGATTTAACATTTTTTTCCTTTTCAGCCAATCGTAAAATACGTGCTTAATGTGCATTTATAAAGGTTGAAGCCATTCATTTTTGGGACGTCGACAGACATCCGTTCAAGAGTCAACATACTGCACAATTAATAAACGAATTTTTGGAGTAACTTCGTTCCTTAAAACACAAGAAGCCTTGTCGAAACAAATAGTTCTAAGCGGAGTAATATTCACACCAAACAGATGATGTGATCAAAGCACTAAAAGAACTTATGGGCATTGTTAAACTTTAGTAATCAAAGCACTGAAAGTACTTACTTTAAACTTATTTATTTTACATCGATTGCGAATGAAGCCTTTGGCTAAAGATTAATCACTCTCGATGTCTGCTTCCTGGATACTTAACCAGTACTCGCGCCGTTTGTTTGGAAAAATCCCAAAGTCAGGTCCCGCTCATCACGGGACTCGAACCAGGGACCTTTGATACGAAAAGCCGACGCACCACGGTCTTCCACACTGAAAGTTCTAGTGGAACGGTTGTACGGTTGTGTTTGTTAACAGTCTGGAGCCACGTATAATACCAACTCATCATGCAATTTGGTCAGAGAGTTTGCGTGGATCACCTGAGATTAGTTTCAATGAAAACATTAATTATACTTTAAAAGTCACATTTTATAGCAACTAATCATGTTAATTTGTCTTTATAGTGATAATTCGATAAATTATCCTGCTTTGAAAGTTATCAGGGGATTTATTTTCTTGTATGCACATTGACAACTATCTAAGTTCTGTTACACAGGTGATCGAACTAGGAGCATAATGGTCCTTGTGTTTATTAATAATTTAAAAAAACTACGTAAATTATCTCTTTTTACCTTTTATGACCATCAAGTATGTAGGCCTAACATCCTGCTGAATTTTACACTGAAATCTACAAAATCATGATGGCTACTTCCCCTGTGTGGTTATCAACCACAACCCTCTTACTTGGTCAATTAAAAAACACATAGGCATATTCATACTCAAATTAAACTGCCTTTTAAAAGTTACTAACCTCATTGGTAGAGGAATGCATTTCTATTTTACAAAAATGTATTGTGTATACACACATACAACCGCCTGTCTGACATTAAAATGTACGAATACCAACCCAACCGTCCCACCAGTACTTTCACTTCTGTGATTATTAATGTAAAAACTATCCGATAAGCTTAAAACCTCTCTTTCTTATACGACTTACGATGTATCTACTTCAAATTACTGTTTGAGCATAGTTGAGTAAAACAAAAAGAGAAAACGTAGAAGCTTATAAAGGGTAAATTTCTAAATTTTCCAATAATTTCTTTACACATTTTTAAATGATGGCAGAACTAAAATGTTCCAGATGCTATGATTTGAATCCATTGCTTTCAAAGCAGACAACAATGATACGAGGGTAAATATCTAATTATCAAACAGTAATAGGCTTTCTTTTATTCAGAGAATGTTATTTAAATGTTCTCAAAATAATTTATACGAGGGGCATACAAAACGTGTTTTGCCATTGTTTTGCCATTGGGTATGAGTTCTAAAAAGCGGCGTTTCATCGAACATATTCTGATTGGAAACCTTCAAAGAAGGACCCATTTATCAAAACAATTTTTTTGAAATTTCTATACCAAGTCGTGATATACGATTAGCTCGTCTTTTTTTGGTATTTGTTAGAATATAGCGCTGTCAAGAGTTGGTATTTGTTAGTATATAGCGCTGTCAAGAGTTTGATTGATTGTTTGGTGTTTTACGCCGTTTTGGTTGTATCACGGCGTTTCCTGGATACGTTACTACTGGTTCAGTTATCCTGACACCAGTCGACAGTAGACAGTCGTAATAATAAGCTCGAAACCATGAGCGCCAGACATTACCATTTTTAAAAGTCTTTGGTATGACCCGGCCCACCTACACAACAGAGGCAGTCGCTGTCAAGAGAACTTAGAAAAAAAAATCAAATATCCTACGAGTAAGGCGGGTGGATTACAGGATACACGTTTTGTATACTCGGTATATACCTATTTCGAACCACGTTGGTTCTATTTGAACGAATGTATTACATCCTTACATTACGCAATTTAAGAACCTAGTTCTAGCACAGTCTCTTAGAAGAAATGAGACGTTACGTTTTCCCTCATATAGACGGTTTCTAACGCCTTCAGATGTAGACGACTTTAGAAAACATTGTTGAAAAAGCAGAAATTGTTCAAACTGAACGCATTATCCTTCTCTTACCATGATGTTAAATCTACCAAATTATACGTTCAGTTGTCAAGATGTTGCAAATTTATACCGAACCGTTATTGTTCTGCATGGCATAGTATGTGAACTGTTTAACATTCCCGACAATCTATGTATTTATTCATAAGATTGTTATGGCATGTTGCTGTTCAATTTACATAAACCGACCACACCATAGGAACATTGTTCTTTGTATGTTGGAAATTAATGACAAGAACAGTCAAATGTGCCGTCCCACGAGAAAACCAACATTATGGTATCTGCGTTATGTATCAACCAGATACTGATCCGGGCCAACACATTCCGTCTCAGGGGAATACAGGTATAGAGTAATGATTCCTGAAACAGAAAGTTTCTATGAACTATGAAGGCCTTT
The DNA here is from genome assembly GCA_031471495.1 of Clinocardium nuttallii. Taxonomy (NCBI): domain Eukaryota; kingdom Metazoa; phylum Mollusca; class Bivalvia; order Cardiida; family Cardiidae; genus Clinocardium; species Clinocardium nuttallii. The sequence goes on along the minus strand of JAUELF010266527.1, from coordinate 5,754 downwards.
ATAAGACCACATGTCGGATATCTGGTTACCGCGGCTTGTCACAAGCCAAGCGCCGGATTGCGTCTTACGTTGCCCGTAAAGGATCTTTTGGAGATGAACATGCATATTACGTAATCCTGTCTCTGATATTACAGGTTATTGCATCTGTATGGGAAAATATTGCGTTAGATGAGTTCCTCCGGCTGAGTTGTCCGAGCTTGCGATAGCAGAAACCCGTCGAAGGAACTAGTCCCAACACAATAGTTTCACATATTCATGCAATAACCTTTCTATCGTATACATTGATACTGGCTATTAGAAGGTTGTTGTTTGGTACACTTCAAGCATTTAAAAAAATACCAATTAGTTTGATTTGGTAGGATAAATTAACATTCATGATCTATCGCGCAATCTTTGTACTTTTCGAAAGTTGCTGGCCATTTTTGTTCCCATTTGGATTCGACTCGAATTTGAATCGTTGACAAAATGATGTGTAACGCCTTTTCTAACAGAAGATTTCATTTATAACTCATGTATTTTATGTTATTTTGCTATTTACGCCGGGATATATGTGTGCTTTTGTTAGATTTAGATGCCCCATTTGAACTCACAGTATGTTTAGTAATGCGAATACACATCTTTTAGTTTGCGTTGAAAAACTTAACATCGGAGAATGACTAACACATTTAGAAGACCTATCTTTAAAACAATCATTTGCATATTCATCCTAGTAGTTATAAAATCCCACTTGATTGTGTTGGTTGTGTGCAATTGAGACAAACCTTTATAGATTGTCAATGTATATCAACAACAAATAGGTCTGAAGTCAAAATGTGTCTACACATACCGATGTCATTGAGTTACACCTAACATTATTACGCCAGAAACTACGTATGTACGAGTATTTACACACAGCCAGCGCTATTAAAAGACATGACTGGGTTGGTGTATGTCTATCAAATTTACACTGCGTGTCATCTACATACTATGTACCAAACATTGTTGGTTGGTTTCTAAACTCATCAAAGTTGGATGGGAGCGCTCTGCAATATTACGGTATGGAACTAGTTTAGTCCCTAACAGTACGTAAGCAAGATCTGAGTTGACAGATACTGCATCTTTTCTTTTCGAATGGAAAATAAAAGGACTAGTATCAACGTATACAATAAGTATATAATATGTATTATTTAGTCATCTGCTTTTAAAATATATATGAAGGCAACAGTTGGAAATTAGATGGTCAATGTAATGTATAATTGAAATCAATGTGGGTGAATGAGCAATGGCGAAACGCTACTGTACGGCAGAGCCTTTTGCCAGCGATAAAATGGTTGACTTTACATCAATAACCGATCTTAAGTTAATATTTCTCCTGTGTTGTGAGATCAACATGGGCGTACACAGTTGTTATTTGGTATCACATGGGCGTTGTTAAAAACACATTTATAATGGATTTGTTTACCCACTTATAGATGGTAACACAACCGTTGTTCTCGGGATTTAACAGACGGATTTGTTAGTTTATCTTTGCTACATAACACAACCGTTGTTCTCGGGATTTAAAAGACGGATTTGTTATTTTATCTTTGCTACATGGACGTAAGCCGAACTCTCGTCTGCATGATATGAGCCGTCCCTCGAGAAAACCAACATAATGGCATCTGCTCAATGTATCAACCCGTCCGCGCAGACTGATCCGGGCCGACACATTCCGTATTTATTCCTGAAACAGAAAATCCACAGGAGGCGAAAATGATAAATCCGGATAAGCCTGTGCGGTATGCTTATGCTGATCCGGGTCGCCACTTGACACATAGTCCAATATGTTGGTGTTCTCGTAGGATGGCTCAATTATAAATGATTTATAGACCTGACGACTTTAATTAGTGAGGATAAGTTGATATGGACTGTGTTATCTGCTGGGTCTTAAAAGGAATCCGATTATGTAGCAAGTATTGATATCTGCATTCCGTTAACCTTATTGGTGTTTTAAAAATAATCTGTTTTGAACAACACAGAATGCAAATACGTAGTGTCTTAAAAATAATAGTTCTATTTAAAAAAAAGCTGCGGGCACATGAGAAACATTGGTCATTTTAAGCAATTCTTCGGGATTACCGCGGTATTTCCGAACGAAGCTTAGTGCAGAGGCGTTAAAGGCTTATGTCTGAGAGAAGAGGGTTACACGTTCCGAACAATGCTGTTTGGCCTGGGTGGGGCTTTAGCCCCTGGTCAAAGTAGTTAAACCATTTGTTATAAGTTGGCAACCAGTCAATTGCTGCTAACACCCAACAACGCATTTTAGGGTGCAACTGCGTGAGAAAAAAAAGTTAAACATGGATTCAACAAGACTGCATTTAAAAGGTAAAGATCTCCCCGGAAAAGATAATTATAATGTTCTTGGAATATCAGTGAAAAACTAAAGGCGTGAGTACTCCAATATAAGTTAGTGCGCTTCTAAAGACTCGCAAAAGCCTTTAACCCTTTTCAACATAGAATGCAGGCGAGCTTTGAAATTATATCCGGGATATTGAACTTCTCTCTAAATGAAAGGTTGTTAGTAAAAGAAAAGGTTTACCATTTTTTTCAAATTTCGTCTGTTGAAAAATATTTTCAAAATGTGTCTGCATGTTTAAAAATGGTCAATTGTTATGTACACATATGCGTTAAGATCCCTTTTCGCTATACCTAACTCAGTTATGTACACATATGCGTTAAGATCCCTTTTCGCTATACCTAACTCAGTTATTTCGCATATGATCCGTTCCACGACAAAATCAACATTGTGGAATCTGAGTAAAGTATCGACCCGGATCAGCTTAAGCATGCCGCGCAGTCTAACCCGGACATACACCTTTTCACCAGGTGAAAATGGTCACCGTCCGGGCCCGGATAATACATGGTTTCACATTTTTCTTCTATGTTCAATTTCAAAATTCGAAAATTGATTAAATTACTCATTTCAAGCATTCTGGTATACAGTCCTTTCTTCACAAACAAAGGGATTATTTGGCTTTGACATAAGCATGTCTTTAGCGTAATTTGACCTATAATAAACGCATATACGATGATACTTTTACATAATTTGTCACTAGAACAAATAAGGATGTATTCAGAGTTGAACAATTTAAAACTTTTAAAACAAATTTTACTTTTATTCCAAATTGTGAAATTATACCTTTAAAACCGTTTAAAACAAAGACAAACAGAAAAATTGTCTAAATGCTATTCACACATTCATTAACCCTTTCCCTCATTCAACAAATCAACAGCAGACGACTCTCTTAAAAGGAAAGTTATTTTATTGAATAATTTAAAAATAACTGTAGCTAAAGGAGAAAGTGGTAAACTTTCATCTTTTGCTAAAAGTCGTCTGCTGCATAGATGCGTCGGAATGCCTCTGTGTGTGGGAAAGAGAGGGTTCAAAAGAATGCGAGAAAGGCAGATACTATCAGTATATGATCAATGGAAAAACGAGACCCAACCATATGATACTGTTATGAATAAATTATAGCAGTCGTGTTTTTAAAGAGCACGGAAATGCCCCCTTCGTGTTATTATCGGCTGCGTATTAAATATTCATACTGTTGTTACTATGTAATATCGACCGGATCACAGTTCACGGCTAAATTGATACTACTAGCTACGACGTGAGAAATAGTCCGCTCGGGAAATTGTGGAGAGGAGCGGGATTAATACCAATATATGTCCCCTCAGTTAGATCAGAGACATATCCTGCATGTCATCCTGCTTTTAGGTTTCAGTTATATAACGGCGTGTGCTGGATAAGTTACTAGTACTACTGGTCCGTTTATCCTGTAACCAGCAAGTCAATCATTACGTTATGCTAACCCCGCAACGCTGAACGCCAAGGAGGGCTGCCTAAAGTCTAAGGTATGATACAACCGGGGATCAATTCCGCGACCTATCGCACCTTAGGCGGACTCTCTACCGCTACGACACCGAGGCGGGAAGAGCTTTTTGCTATTAACAATACCTTTAACCCTTTCCCTCATATAGACGCTTTCAGACGCCTCTGCAGCATACAGCTTTTTGAAAACATAGTGACAAAAGAAGAAATTGCACAAAACGTGCAATTTCTTCTTTTGCCACTATGTTTTCCACTTTTAGTCATAGGTTATACATTGAATTATAGAGATTTAACATTTTTTCACAAAATATGTTTGAAGTCGTCTGCTGCAGAATTGTCGTATGAGGGAAAGGGTTAACCAATCATCAATTGGAATAAATAGCAGAGCCAACAGAAAATTGTTCATGGATTTAAATTCTATGTGGAACTTTTGCTGCTGCTGCATCAGAAAGGAGGGGGGGACATGCCATAACTATTACTTTCATTGTCTCTGAATCCAAGATAATTTGAAAAAGGTTCCTAGTGATTGTTACAAAATATGTTTAAAAATAATGGCAGCAAGACAGCATAAGAAAAAAGCCAAAATGACAACAATTTAAAATTCCATTCTAATGAAAGAGCTTGTCTGATTTCCAAATAAATTCGAAGAGATCTGAACCTACACTAATCCTAAAAAAGATTTCCGCAAAGCCTACCTCTTTCATATCGAATGGTGTAAGAAAGACTACTCTTTAATATTTTAGTATTGTAACATTAACCTCCCTTGGATAATACTTGATTTCTGTATAAAGACAAGTTTTGGGTTGAAACTACTTCTTTCCTTTTTTATTAGAATAAACCCAAAGTGAAAATAACAAAAATGAGTTTGTAATTTTTTTTTTTTAGAAATTCGTAGGATTAAAAACGTCTGTAAATGATTATGCACGAATAAGACTAGGGGCGAAACGATTGTTACATACGGGCAACTTTGTGACGCATTTCCTGGTAACGGTAACCAAGTACATATAAATAGATGTGGTTTTGTGTGTCCAGTAAATCTTCGACTGTATTTTAACGATAAATATAATAATCACAAGAAATCTGCGATGGAGATCGGCAGTATTTATAGCTTGATACCTCAAGAACCTGTCAAAGAACAGAAACATCAAAGGTAATATACAATCATTTGCTTTAGTTTTAAAAAGTTTACACACATCATATCATCTGTGAGTGTGATTGGGTTGTTGTTAAGTTATTTCATGTTACTGATTTTGTTCTTTAAAAGTCTGTCTGATTTTTTAAATTATTTTATAACTATGAACAACTACACAATGCAGTGTATATTACAGTGAAGTAAGTATTGAGGGGAGTTGTAAAGACAGGAAGTTTGCCAAATCAAATACAAGACAAAAGTTTCATCACAAAAGATTAAATTTGTTGTAAGCAATTTAGAAGTGTTGTTCACTGCACTCTGCGAAAGTCATTTGATTGAACAGACACAATGTTGTGTATTTATTGGCAACCATTCAATTTAGAAGTGTTGTTCACTGCACTCTGCGAAAGTCATTTGAGGCTAAAATGTATTTGAACAGACACAATGTTGTTTATTTATTGGCAACCATTTTGAACCTAACTAGCCCCATTTCAAAGTTTTAGGAGAGCCCAGTGGTGTGTTTAAAAACCTTTAAAAAATCAATTTAACAATTACTATTGTTACTATTACCATCACAATTAATATATATCAAACATCATCTGGTTACAAGACTGTTAACCAATGTGTCTTGTAGTCCATAGACATGCCTTGTGACATGATGTAACAAGAAATTTTGATTCATTAAAACTTTTCAGTTTACACTATATATGATAACAACTCTTTATTTAACGAATTTTCGACCACTTGGTCTTTATCAAGATTAAAATAATTC